>PYAF01002407.1:1898243-1930605 GCA_007407185.1 Glycine tomentella
AGAGATGAATGTCCCCCCCGTACTGAAGAAGACTTCTTTGATAAGTCTTCACAAACTCTAAAAGCAGCATGCAGCATCGAAATGTTTGTTCCTGAGCCGTATCATTATTATCACTCAGAAAAGGTCCTTGTGGACCCCGAATCTCAACTACTCAATCAATTCAAACATAAAGTTACATCAAAGAAGGCTATTCCTCCTCCTCCTCCTCCTCCTACTAGCATTCAAATTTTCATCAATTTTTCGGATGAGGGAAAAAAGAAGAAGAAGAATATCAACTGGGAAAACCAGTGAATCACATTTACTATTAGATATTCACTCGACACATCAAAACGAGGAGGGCGCCGATCGAAAGTTATAAGTATTGAACATGCATGCACTAATTTTGTCCAAATTATAAGCAACCATTATAAATTTCAGTCTAGAAGGAAATGGAACTCCAAATGAACCAACCAGAGTGAGAAAAGCAAGCAAGCAAGGTGATTGCACTCTTTTGACGGACCAGAATGAACACAAGAATCACAAATTTCTCTTCCACATTACACACTTTATGTGTACTTCAGCAGGCACAGAAAAGAAACACTAAAAAGTGCAGCAAATAAAAAGAAACAAATACAAATAAATTATAAAATTAGTATTCTTACATCATATAAGACACCCCAATCCCCACCCATAGATGATGTTGTTGTGATTACCAGCCATAGACAACTCTGTTGCACCTGTCCTTGAGCCACTTGAAACTCTTCCTGAGAGAGCCTTTGAGTTTTCCTTCAACAGCATAGACCTTGTAACTAGCGACCCTCTTTTTCCTCTGCAATTCGGGGTCACTAAAGCTCCAACTTTTCGATGTAGACCCGTTTGTGGACTTTCCCTTCTTGAACTTGGCTTCGTTGTTGTTGTTTCCTCCCATCTGGGTCTGCGTTGTTGTTGTTGTTGTTGTTGGGTGCACCGAAGAGGCGTAGGAGGCGCTGTAGCAGCGGAGATCTTGCATGTTCGCTCCACGGTAGGCCTCAATCTGCATCCTTCCGTCACCGTACGATTTGGATCTGAACTCTTCCATCGTTGGAACAACCTAAGATTTGAGAAAGGGGGTGTTTTTTTGTGGAGCGAGGTAGTAGCTGCTAACAGAGGCAGACCATGTTTGTTTGTGTTTTCAGCGATGATTTTTGCGTTTTCTTAATCGACTGGTACTGATAGGGGGGCGCTGACTACTATGCCTTTTGGCGTCGCGTCGGTGCTAAATTTATCTGTGAAAAGATAAATAAGTATTAGTTATACTTTTTCTAATATTTTTTTTATGATTTTTTTATAAATTTATTGGAATCATCATTTTTTTAGATTTATTTATTTATTTAATAATTTTTTTTCTGATTAATATTAAATGAGATATAAAGTATGATAAATTAATGATTTTATTAAATCATAACTAATTATAAAAAAAAGTCTTTGATTGAGAGTGCAGCTAGTTTCTCTTCTAAAAAAATTAAAGGGTTTTTGTTTTGGTTTTGTTAGAGCGTGGATCAAGGTGCCAATTGAAACGTGCCACGTGACAAGCACGCCGTCATTGAAATTTGTTAATTGGATTTGGGTGGCCCGAATTGGATCATGTGCTCCTGCTACTACATTGGGGGCCTCCTTTTTTATAGCTGATTTATTGCCACTTAATCTGGCATTAAACCTCACTTTTTTTAGTTTTCTCCAGTAAAGAGTTTTGACTAAACACGTTTGTGAGTTTCACACAAACCCTGCGTTTTATCTAATTAATTATTAATTAGTTATACTATAACTAAGTTTTTTTGTTAAAAGTATCATTAATCAGTTAACAATATTATAAATATCTAACCAATAATTAAACTGATCAATAACAAGATATAAATTTTAAACGACGAAAATGATAATACGCCTTTTAGATTGAGAAATTTAGATCAAGCATAAAACAATTAATTTTTCGTCAACGAAAATTGGACCGAACACGTGCAGTTACTAAAGTTTTCTGCCAGACGCAAAGCACTCTTTTGAACATTCCAAGTAACCATCATAAAGTGTTTAGGGAAAAACTTGTACACAATTCTTTAATTGTTGTTTGTACTGTTCTTTAACCTTGTACACAAAACTTATAGTTTTATTTCGATAATTTGCATTTTTTTTTAATGTTAACCTTGATTATGCAGATTATCCAAGTGAAACTTCAATTATGATCAGAACAATACCTTTAAAGTGATATGCAAGTTTTGTAGAAGAAAAAAACTGCTATAAAGACATCATTCATCCGTGGAACTTGAAGACTAGGAAGAAATAAATATATTGAGCATAAATCATTTACATGTAGCCCTCTACTAATTAACAGTTAACAGAAAACAGTTACACTGTTCCTTGGCAGTTACCAATGCCAGTGTATGGCTCTCAAAATTGCATATATTGATACAATTGCCAGAGGAGAGTTGGTAAGTACATAGATCAAGATGATGAATTAGCCTCGCGAACTGGCATATCCCGTGGAATTCCTTCAGAGCAGCCACTGCCATGGTAGATGAAAGCATTCGTAGAAAACAAATATTGACCAACATATCCACATCAATTTTACACTCTGAAAACTGAAAAGCTCATCCATGTGCACCTTTAAAATGTAATGGCAGTAGCTTCAGTCAAGTTTGCCTTTCCTATTCATCAAGTCATGGTAGTATAGCAGTACACACATAGGTTGACCAAGGATACTGAATATGAACCAAAAAATCATATTTCCGACCTGCCATGAAGAAAATAACAAATTAAAAAAAATCGATTCAAATTCAAGATGATGGGAGTTATAAGATACATTATGATTTATGAACCGATATACTTAAATAGCAGACGTACCATTGAGTTTCTGAATTTATTTTGCAGATAATTAGTGATCAAGACCAAAGGAACCTAAAAAACGGGCATTCATGATCATGTCAATTGAACCAAAAGTATGGATGATATCATAATCATCAACTACTGCAAACATGGCAAAGATTCATTACTCCAGAGAAAACTTTCTTTCATTTGGCCATAAAAGAACAGGAAAAGACAAAATCTGGGCAATCCTTCACCTTCTTCGTGAGGGAAGAGGGGAGAAGTTTGGTTTCTTGGAAAATTTGTGTTACTCTTACTCTAAATTAAAATACTTTATTTAATAATAGAAGATGGGAAAACAGAAGTATAATACGGTAATTTGATTTTACCTGAAACATAATTCCACCGAAAGCCCACAACTTGAATATGTGGCAAGGAACAGCAATGCACAGCTGCAATCAGATGAAAGAGATATCGTGAAAAAAATTGCACAACTGTATGACAATTAAGTTATCAAATTATTCTCATCTGTGTATGTACCTTTTTCAGGAGGAAAAGATGACGGGATTAATTGAAAACATAGTTACAACATGTGAAAAAAATTATTCATGGCTAAAGAAAGCATCCTTGAGTACATGTAGGGAAATTTTGGTGCCAAAATTAATATTGCAAGAACTCAGATGGAAACTAGAAAATGTGAGTCCGTCATAATTGTTATGTCAGTCTATTTTAAGATATGGAAGCTGTATCATCTAAACATGCCAAGGTACAGACAGGCTACAAGTTATTTGAGATTTTGGTTGCTGGCTGCCCAAGACTAAGGTTTCTGAGGCCATATGAGGTTGTAGATAGTTCAAAGTCAAGTAACGTAGGTCCTATACCAACTTTTAACAAATCAGCCACAACTTAGTATCTAACTTTGAGTTCTCTCCCACAGTCTGTTAAGAACCCAAAGCAAAGAAAGAAATAAACGAACACTTTTATTATCTAAAACAGAAAATAGGAAAGATAACTCTCCTCCAAGAGTTTCCCCCTCACAAAGGATTTCTCATTTCAAAATAGCAAAGTTCAATTCTCAAATGATACCAAATAGAATGGATCATTTCCTCCTAATTCCCCCTATTTATATATCTAACCAAATCCTATAACTGACTAATTAACTAGTCTAACCATCTGTAGCTAATTTTCCCTTCCCTTCTATCTAAATCCTAACACAGTCCAAACAGCCCAAGGAAAAGGAGGAAAGGATATTCCAAAAATATATTGATTGCAAGATACTTCCTGACATCGATCAGTGTAGGATGCAGACAAATACTCAAGCAGAAAAACCATAATGACATAATACCGAAAAAGGAAGAGAGAAGGCTGTACAGAGAGTTGAACAACACACCTCATGGAATAAAGCAGAAACCAGGAAGGCAATTAAAAGAGCAACGGCCTGTACAATGATGAAAAATCAAAATATTATCTAGAACTGAAAATTAAAATACCAATAATGCTTGAAAAAACAAGAGCCAATCAAAATATTAACCAATGAGAAACAACTATGTTGATAGGAAATTGTTGATAGCAAAGACCAAGGAAAAAAAATGACAAAGATATCAACCATGATTCATAAGAAAAAAAATAATGGAGTTCATTTGCAGTTGTTGTTTGTGTTAATCATGTTTATGCATTCCAAAGTCAATTTATCTGAAACGACAGAACAGAAAATGAAGTTCAATTATTGTCTACCAATTTCAAACTTTCTACATATTCCTCCAGTGCATCAAACATATCAAACCATACAATTAGTGCAAAAAAATATATACATACTTTTTTTTTATAAAAAAAAAAAAACTCATGTAATAGGTTTATGGATAAGTTTTTACATAACTGTGATTATTAGGATAAAAGTAACGTACATGTTCATTTTAATTCAACTATGTTAAATGTGATCATCTTAGTGGCAACCTGAGATGGTAAACAGAGGCTGACTAATCCTAAAAATGTTTGAGTTTAGACCAAATAAGTTCAGGACCGATTCAGCAACACAGGAGGATGCTTGATTACCTTTGGTATACCGTGCCTTAAACATGGAAAATATAGGTGGCGGATCATCCATTTGTGAACAGGCTGCAATGTAAAAGATTCCACTCAGATTATACTAATGGTTTGGAACTTTAAGTGATGAATAATCAATGATATGTTCTGAAAGACAGTTTTAAAACCATTTATTCAGTAAGATGGCAAAACGATGTAACTTCTCTTTCTTCCTTTGTTAAAATAGTCTCGGAGAGTTGTCAACCCTCATGGCCTCATTATACACTTAACGGATAGTTATATCAAATATGTGTGTGTGTTCACATGAATTTCAGCCCAACAAGAAATCAGAAAATCATTTTGCTGACAAGAAAATCAATTTGTTCATCAAAATTAAGTCTGAAAAAGAGACATACCATATTCCACATCCTCCAATACTGATGGAAACAGCAACAACAGCACAAATTAAAAAAAAAAAAAAAAAAAGGTCACAAATTCTCTTTATGAAAGATTGAAAATACTGTAAGTAAACAACGAAATATCAGGACAAATAACTTACATCTTCAACAGTTTTGGCATTCCACCAATCCTTGTAGAATTCACGATCACCAAATCGAAGAAGCTCTGCCAGTATATTTAACCTACATTGGAACAGTCACTCCAATGATAAGCTGCCTCAAATATGAACTAAATCTTAAAAAATCAAAGGTGAACTTTTTCTAATATCTAGAAATGAGACAAGCAGATCAGCATTTATGCTTGCACAAAAAGGTCTAGTTTTTTCTAATAGTAGTTCTATTAAAGAGGAGAAAAATCAAGCATACATGAAGAATAAAATATCCTCACTGGCCACAGGAAAAATATACAAATCCATCAATAAAATAAGGCTCTCAAATCCCTTCATATATCTTTAAGAGCGTCACTTAAATTAATCAATGGTGGCACACCAAAGAGGCTATAAAGTTAATTTTATATCTTAAGAAGTATATACTCCAGATTCCAGACAACAATAGTCTCTACATGCACCCCTTTAAATCAGCTAGATCTTCCCATCGATGATGTAATTACTATTTAAGGTTTTTAGGAAGGTGGATATCACTTCAAGGATGATTTTGAAGATTAGCCAATTACAAACTTATAACATCATCATCATCTGAAAATTACCAGGGTACAAAAATCAAGGCATTAAACAAAAGATACAAGAACTACAACTATTCAATTTATGGCAGGTGAAATTAACTTCATAGTTCATACTAATATCTTATAAGAAAAATGCACACACACATACACACATGTTGAACCAAACAAGAGATGGAATACCAAAGGTGGAAAAAGCAATAGAACATGCAGAGCCACACATATAAATTTGGAACTGAAAGCTTCAGAACTCTCTCGATGGCATAAAGAAGGTTTCCCTTGAGAGGATGCTGTGAATTTTGTACTATGGGATTAATATACTGCAGAATTTTACAATCAAAATAATGTCAGAATACCAGTAGAATTGGTGAAATAAACCTGAAGAAAAAAATGAACAAAAAAAAAGGAAAAAAAGTAGAAATGAACACAATTTATTAACAGGAATTACTTACTTGTTCTATTATAAATCCCATAACTCCTGTAAATATTATCAGCTTGACAAGTTGGCGAAACAACCAACCCTTTCGAATATAAGGTGTGCGAGGATAGCTTGGCTAAAAGAGCAGTCCATAAAACAAAATAGATGCAAATAAAAATGTGAAAAACCTTGCTCACAGAAGAAAAAAAATAACAAATGCAATCTACATGGATATACATTTATGCAGGAAAAGGCAAAGAAAAATGAACTGCAAAAACCTACTTTAAAGAACCGCAAGCAAAATTTCTGCAACTTAGGTAAACACTGAAGATGCCAAAGCCAATCCAGTATTCTCACAAAGCATTAGAAATGTATGCTACATTTTATGCCAGGGAGTCATGTATCCCTTAAAATCTTATTCTTAGCTTCTAATCATATAAAAGTAAGAAGCAAGCAGAATTATATGCAGATTGAAGAACAAATTGACTAACAGTGGCTCCTACCCTCCCCGCATTGACTAGCAGGTTGTGTCTAGAAACTAGCAGATTGCAATAGGAATTGTACATTGGGAATTTTGTATGAATGGAAGTAAAGTAAAGGGGGAGCATGATAAGGGTTCTGGAGATTCCTGCTATAGATTTCATTTCACAATATTTTATGCCACAAAATGTTGTGTTGTCTAAGCGCATGCCAAAAAAATAGAAAAGAGTATTGAATGTGAGATGAACAAGGTAAAATGGCCAAAATTAGAAGATGGAAAGGAAAGACAGGATAATAAATGGAGAAATTTTCTGAAAGGAATAGAATGTATTGAAGACAATGATTAAAGTCATTCGGAGAAATCCTACTATGTAAGAATCAAGTGATCACACAACTCAACATTCTAGATCAATTATACCTTTTAGATGGGAACTTAATTCCTAGCAGTGTAATTATGTGCACCCTGATAAGGAGTTAGGAGATAGGGAAGGGGAAATTAGTTGGGATGGTTAGGGCAATTAGTTTGATTATAGCGGGTAAATGAGAAACACATAGGAAGATTTTTGTTTTTTTTTTAATTTTTTTTTCGGGGGGGGGGGGGGGGGGTCATTCAAATTTGTCAGCATTTGTAAACTAAGCATCTCTGTTGTGAAAGGAGAAACCCTTTGAGCAAAATTCTCCCCTTTTCTTTGTTGTCATTCAATGTTTCAGTACAAGAAGCATTCTTTTCTTGTATTCTGTTTCTGGGTTCCCAACAGCATGTCCAATTAGACACTGACTAAAAACCTCAGACATATTCCACACCAAAGTTTATATGGGTAAGCAACTGCTCATGGTTGTGCCTATAAGCAATCTAAGATGAGAAAAATGAATGCAAATGTAAAATAGGTCAATTTAAATGAGGCAACACCACAACAATTACAAATAAAAAGAAATTGCTTCCAAAAATTAACTAAATCACTTGAAAGTACTGCTACCTGGTAACATAATGTAGGGGCAGCCAGGAAATATGCCAAGCTCTTGAAGCTCACATTGTAAGGATAGTCCATGTTCACAGTATCGGGCAGTGCTTCTCCCTATAACACAGCAAACATGTTTGAATAAGGAGGGAAAACAGATGGTTTATCTATTACATATTCACACGTGTGAAGAGCTAATCATCTAGATATAAGGAAGCAATAAAGGGAAACATAGTATGGAAGTAATTCGAATTTAGATGAAATAAAACTGTACTTTAGCATATAATGAAGTTTTAAGAGTAAATGATCCATAAGCTACTGCTAAGTCAAGCAGGATGTTCTGGTTCAAAAACTAATCATTGTACAACGAACGGTCATCTTTAAAGTATACAAATAAGTGAAGATGACATTTTGTGATAGTTATCTACACACTTACAAGTGCCAAGTGGAACTTAGGAATATGTTTGGTTAAGGAAAAAATTAGATGAAAGAAAAAACACATAATCACATTTTCTTTTGTTTAGTTAAAGAGAAGAGGGAAAAGTTGACTTCAAGAAAGAAAAAAAATCAAAATTTTCTCTCCCCCTCATTTTCTCTCCATTTAAACAGAGAGTATTTCTTACCTTTTCAACTGATTTGGTAAGTGCTCTCATATCATAGTTTGTATGTGCATAAGACACCAATTTTAACCATACAACACAAGAAAACAGCATTAACGTGACACCTGATACAAAAGCAGAATCACACCTGCAAAGGAATGTTACAAGTCAGTAATCATCTTTCTGGGATATCCTTATCTATGAAATGACTAAGAACCCACAACTGTATAATTATTTTATCTCGGCATTCATCTTCATTGCTCAGTGTTCATATAGCAATGCAATAATATTTTGCAACAATTCAACTCCAAAATCATAAGAACCAAACATTAAACTAAGGTTCACCCAACGGCTTTAAATTTTTTCTCAAATAATTTTAAAAAATGATAAAGTTTTTAAAATTCCTGTGCAGTATAGTGACAAAGTTTGTTATATAACTCCATTATCAACTTAAAACCATATTCTATTATCAAATTCTTTCAAAATGGACACATGGTGTAACCACACATGTCAAAACGAAAAGGTCATCAACTGCAGAGAATGTATACAAAAGAACTAAACTGACCTGAGAATAACTAAAATTGGATAGAAAAGCGAAGCTGAGGTAATGATTATATGAAGTATAACAACAACCTGCAATATTAAAGTAATATAATATTCCCATTTTGCAAATATTAAAGATTAAACAGTTAATAATAGCACATTCAACTAACCATATCCCAAAACTATTTTAGATTATACAACGAATGAAATCTAATAAAAGCTCACATGGTCTGGTCACTTACTGGTTCAGGTATACACTTCCGTTGTGCCAATTTCTCCACTATAAAGGCAGTGAAAGGAAATACCACAAGAGAAAGACTGCAAACCAAGTGCACAACCACATACTGTTAAACAACATTTCAAGAAGCAACCGTCAAAACAATTACACAGTTAATCCACAAGGGAATTCATCACACTCGTTACCAACACATGAAAAGGGGCCAGTCTCTCAATGACTTAGAACTAAACCAAAAGCCAGATTTGATCAACCAACCATACTGCAGAAAAAATAAAACACTCATTAAAGCAGACAACATAACCTTAACCGTCAAAAATAAGACCATAAATAAAAGAACTGAAAAGTTGTTGCAGGTGAATGTACAATTTAAACATGGAAGAAGCAAAACCTTCATTAAATTCTCAATGATGAGTCGGCTATTCACAGCAACAAGGACTACTATACAGAGGTTGAAGAGGCCCGCGTGACTCTGCAACTGATTCAATAATTAGTAAAGAAATATAATTGCATATCAGACTCATCACACCTATTTATAAACCAAACCACAGTAGTTGGTACAAAAACCTGATCCACCAATTCAATTGTATTAAATTCAAATCATAAATTGATAACTAGTTTCTAGTACACATAAATTAAATAAACAAGAACTAACTAGCAGTAGCATACACTATTTTAAGCACCTCAAAGACTACCATGCGTTTGCATTCATGACTCATGCATTGAGATTGAGTAGTTTATTATGCAGAACGGGAACAAAACGGCACCGTTCTGGTTGAGTTTGAAATAGTTACAGAATTGTAGTAATCGAAAAGTAGACGTTAACGGCGAGAACCTGACGGAAAATAGTGTCGGAGCTGAGCGGACTTTCCTTCACTTTGCGGTGAGCGGGGACGGAAGGACGGTAGGCGAATTTGAGGACGGATAAATCAGTGTCTTGTTTTTCGTTTTGCGGTTGTGAATTGAAGGCAGCGGCGTCGCTGTTGATGGAGTCGTCGGAACCGGAATCCTTGGCCAAGTCATCACCGGAACTGTCGGTGGTTGTCTCAGGAGAATTGAAGAGGCTGGGGGCGGAGGTGGCGGAGGGACGGCGGCGCAGGGAAGAGTGGATGAGAGCAGTGGCTACACTTTCAGGCTCATCGGAAATCGCCATTGGAGAAGAGACCGAGCGAGCGTGTTTACTAACTCAGTCTTCTCTTCCCCAAAAAGAAAAAACAGATTTCTATTATTGTTCTCTACAATAATCTATTTATATTTCTACAGAAATTAGAATTTACCATTTTTTATCTGCATCAAATTAGAATTTACCTGTGCACTACTAATTACTAATTATAACAATTATTTAAATAAAATATTTTTAGAAATTATCAATATTTTTTAAAAAATGTCAACAACTAAAATTAATCTTATATAACAATATAAATTATTGTCATAAATTTAAAATATAAATTATATATTTATAAATAATTCAAAGTTTCTTACTTCTTGTATGCAATAAGTACTCGATGCATTCTATATTTATAAGACAGTAAACTAAATGTATAAACTATTTTTATAAAGTAATTGGAAAAATTAAAATTCAAAATACAAAGAATTCGTCTATGAAAAGGGGTAGGTGTTGTTTGTTTTGTTGTGTTGATAGGCAAAGATAGATAGAAAGGAATCTGATTCGAATAAATTAAGAAAAGCGGTGGTGAGGATTGGAAAATGGAAATCTAAGACGGGATTATAAGCGGAAAAAATTACTATGGGAATTGAGCATAGGAGGAGAAAGGAAGTAATCTTTCACAAGTGGAAGATTAAGGAGTATTTATTTGTCTTGTCATGTTTAGTGTTGGTGTTTGCAATTTGCAAAAAGAACGTGATTAGTGGTGAAATGATATTGCTGAAGTTGAGACGTACGTGACGTAAACCCAACTCGTCTCTTTTTCTTAATCGCTACGATTACGACCAAGAACTAAGTGAAGGACACGTCTTCGTCTTCCAATTCTCACTCCCTCACACGAGTCGCTTTTATTTTGTTCCATTCCCAACCGCTACATTCCATGCAAAATTCGCTTTCTCTACTCTGTCTCACTATTAAGTAATAACTGATAATTATATACTTTGATAAATATGATAATACATCATTTCTTAATTAAGTTTAACACTTGCATCACATATAAGATTCTCTTAATAGTTACATCATCTCTCTACAGATGAAGAAAAAAGACGGAGAAAAGAGGTCACACATTCGAATTTTTATAATTGATATTTTTGGCAAAATTAATAAATTAAGATTTACCAATAAAAAGAAAAGTTTAACACTTGGATTACTAGCTACCTTAGCCCGAACCTTAAAATAGGCGAAATATTTCTGGAACGCAAAAGTTTGCTAAAAATCAATCATTTTCGAACTTATTACAGTATAAAGGAAATAAGAAATGATAGTTAAAATAATTTTCTCAATAAACACTTTTAATGAGACATAAGAAACAAATATCCGTTGATTTCTCCCGTGAACTCAAATTACTGAAATTAGTTTATACATAATTTGAGTTTACTGAGAAAAAATATTTTTTCTATAAATACTTTTATAAAAGTTTATCTAAACATTTTTAAGATTATGTTAAAAATCATTGCTTTATTTTATTTACATTTTTTTCCTACTTTGCCATCTCTTTTATTGTGTTATCAACTTATCATCACTTTATTGCTTTGAGTGTAGTGAGAAAATGAAATAAAGCTTTTCTTTTTAGTGGAGTATTTAGATGAGTAAAAGAAACAAAGGAATTTTTTTTCTCTTATTTAATTCAAAAAATGAGAAAAACCAATAATTTGTCATTTTTTTTCTTTTCCTTTATCAAAAGTTTTTTGTTAGCTCCAAATAAATGTTACTTCTCTATTCGTTTATTCCATTAATCCAATCGTGTAAAGTTTAACTTCTTTTTTACCACTTCTTTCTGCCGATTTTTTCTCTACTCATGTTCACCTAAATCAAACAAAGCACGTTCCTTCAAACTTACTAGCCTTTAACAGATCATGGCCACCTAAATAAAACTTACCAAAATGGATATTATAAACAATATTCTTTCTTTTGTCATATTTTTTCAAATTTCCTTCCAATTTCTTTTCTAAATGTAAAATTGGTAAGAAGTAATTTCTGTCGAAACAAATGATTAATCTTAGTTGAAACTATAAACACATACAAACTAAATATTCTTCTTTCAATATAATCTATTTTATACTCAAACTTTAACTAGAATTTAAACTTTGATCACTTATTAAAAGATATAAATTGTTTCTACTTAAGTCAAGCATAGTTAATAATTCTTTTTCTATTCGTGTTCCCACAAATCTAACAAAGCTTTACGTGAATTCAAACTTTTGCCAGAAAGATAATGCAACGGAAATAACTGCTACCAAAAATGAAATTGATAACAATTCAATAAAATATTCTAAAAATTAAACTTTTTTTACAGAGCTAAAAACTAAACTCTTAATATAAAGCTGCTCGCAAAAAAGAAAACAATTAATTGCTCCATCTATCAGTGTTTCTATTTAACTGCAGCCACGTACGGTACCAACTACTAACCGTAAAACAGAATATTCAAATTGATGATTTAATGAGGTACACAACATTGAACAAAGACCAAGCATTATTGTTTTTCATATGACAGAAGCTAAATCGTCATTAAAAATGGCAAAAAAAGGAAGCGTAGAAGGGTGAGGGAGGGAATCTCTTGACTTGCAATTATTATCTCCATCTCCATCCATGGAACATCAATTAGAACAACAACCCTTGAATAGGGAAAGCAAAAATGATAAGTACAACAATGCTATAAATGACCAATTTTCATTTTACTAGAACCATTTTCAAATTGACGATATAATATAAAATCAAATTTGAAGTTATTTAAATTGTTGAAAAATAAAGCAAAATAACATTAAAAGACATAAGTTGTGATACCATAATCACTGAGATGAGATTTACAGTTCACTAATTCCTCTCACTTAGGAAATAATTATCAGAACGTTGAGAAGAAATGCAAATCACACCTAATTGATTAGGTCAAACATCATATAGTTAAAGAACAAAATGGGAGTTTCAATATTGAGTGAATGATTAAAAGATACAAAAGAGAGAGGATTTGAGTTGTATTTAATTATTTATAGAGCTCATTAGAGAGCCAAACAATCTAAATAACTAACCAATTTTTAACTCATATCCTGTAACAAGAATTAATCAAGAAAACAATCTTTTAACAAAAGGTCTCTCTCCTTTAACTGGGTGAAAAGATAAACAAAAAGAAAAATAAATAAATATTTTGGGCTTTGGAAGTAATAATTTTATATTGATTTATTTCTTAAAATTTTACATATATACAATTTAGTCTTTAAATATATTAATTTCATGAGAAACTAGTCTTTATCTCTTAATCTACATATAGGTAATTTTTTTAGTTATTGAATTTAAAATTTTATGATAAATTTAACTTCTCAAACTTAGTTAAATTTATGGTAAAAAGGATTAATTTGTTATGAAATTAATAAATTCAAAGACTCAAATAACTTGACTAATTTTGCCAAACCAAGTTAAAATCACCCTAAACTAACCCTAAACCATCATAATAACAAGCCCAACTATGCCTCCTAAATTCTCAAGGGCAACATGATTAGGATGTGAAAGTGTTATGTGGCTGCAAGTAAGGGAGACATACTAAACTAAGTTGATTACATAAAAATATCTTTAATGATAGATTTTAAATTAGGATAAATTACTTTTTAGGGAAAACCTCTTAACATCTCTTCAATTTTTTTCTTTAATAGTAGATCTCATTTTGAGATCTTAAAGAGAGAAAAAGAGAAAAAAAATTATTCTTTTTTAAAGATGTACATATTCACCTCCTTTATTGAAAGATTAGTGAAGATCAGATCTTGAACTAACACTAAAGATGCTCCAAGAATCGAATATGCAACTAAAGTCATACACCAATTGGGCCAATAATGGATTTCCACATAGCAAGTAATAATTACTTGGATATTCCGACAAACTCACAATTTAACTTAAATTACTAAGCCTATTAAACAAAGTTTAAGAGCAGAAGTACAACCAAAGAAACGAAAGGGGGAGCGAGAAACATTGCATAACAGTTTCCAAACGCAAACTAATTCATCTAATACGACGGATGACAAAATTTGATCAAAGGAGCTCAGCAACATTTGAAGGCAGCTCCTCAACTTGCACGTTGTAAAACTTCTGGATGTCAAACAGCATTTTCTCGTCATCCTTTGTGACAAAGTTGATCGCAACACCCTTCCTTCCGAACCTCCCACTACGACCAATACGATGGAGATAGTTCTCAGGCTGTGTAGGGAGATCAAAATTTATAACTAGAGACACTTGTTGGACATCAATACCACGGGCCAAAAGATCAGTGGTTATCAAGACACGGGAAGACCCAGAACGGAATTCACGCATAATAATGTCCCTGGTATTCTGGTCCATGTCTCCGTGGGTTGCTGAGACTGTGTGGTCACGGCCTCTCATCTTGTCAGTCAACCAATCAACTTTTCTTCTGGTGTTAACAAAAATGACACTCTGAGTGATAGCTAATGTCTCATAAAGATCGCAGAGTGTATCCAGTTTCCATTCCTCCCTTTCAACATTGACATAAAATTGCTTAATACCCTCCAAGGTGAGCTCATCACGCTTCACAAGGATCCTCACAGGTTTGTTCATAAACTTCCTTGTGATCTCAAGGGCCTCAGGAGGCATTGTGGCAGAGAAAACTCCCACTTGAATCTTGGATGGAAGCAGCTGAAATATATCGTAGATCTGATGACAACAATAAAACCAAGGTTAGAGCAGTTATACATAAATCAATGCTTTAGCACTACAAATCCAATAGGCTTGGAAAAAAGTCAATTGAATCTTAAAAGGCACTTGGGTTCATATTTCATTACATGTTACTACTTACTACTATACAAGAAAATTCGGAGAAAAGAAACATGCATCTGAACAAAGTTGAAAATATAAATATTCTAAAGATAACATAAAGAAAGTAAAACAGAGTTGACAAAGGAGAGTTTACACATCAATATAAATAAATCCATAGACAAGTGTAGGCATTACTTATCAAAAACATAAAATATTAGTAATAATTAAAGTGAAAAGTACTAAATGAGTTGTGAATTGAAAAAGTACCTGATCCTTGAAACCTCGGGAAAGCATTTCATCAGCCTCATCCAATACAAACATCTTGATGTGGTCTGGCTGAAGTGACTGTCTGCGCAGCATATCAAACACACGACCGGGGGTACCAACCACAACATGAACACCACTAGATAGAATGCGTTGGTCCTCACGCACACTGGTACCTCCCACACAAGCATGAACCTTCACACCTTGATAATCTCCTAGTGCCCGCATAACTTTCTCAATCTGCTGAGCAAGCTCACGAGTTGGTGCCAAAACCAAGGCCTGGCATTGAGTTGAGCTATAGTCAAGTTGCTGCAGAATACCAGAGCAGAAAGTAGCCGTCTTCCCAGTTCCAGATTGAGCCTGTTGAATAACATCAAGTCCCTTGCAGAAGGGCACTATCCCCCTTTGCTGAATGGCTGATGGCTTCTCAAAACCTAAAGCACAAATCATACTAGTTTAAGGAATGGAACATACCGCAAAGCAGAAACAGTGGCACGGCAACAAAAAAACACCACTGTCCATTAAAATAATACACCAGAGTAAGACAAACCCCGTGTCTAGTGTTATGTTGATACCAAACATTTTGAAAGATTACGTAAACCACAAATTTGATCCTTAAAGTATTGCCATCTCTCTTAAATGTTCTGAAAGCAAGGCAGAAAACCTATGTAGTCCCATAAATATTAGAAATCGTGCTAAATGGTCCCTTAAAAATATTTTTAAAAACCCTTCAAATTAGCACCTGTACTTTAGTGAAACAACTTGGGTATTAAACTGATAGATATTCAATAGTTTGAGGACAAAATTGGTGGTTTATTCATTAAAAAACAATAAAACACCAATGACAATCCCTAGGAAGAATATTAAAAATACCGTATGCGTAAATTCCCCTGAGAAGATTCTCCTGCAAACCCATAGCGTCAAAACTATCATAAACCTCGTCATAGGATGTGAAGAAGTCCTGTCCATCAGATGAAAGTCTGAAAGGGAAAAAAATATAAGGCCATTTAAAAAATTGAACAGATAGCATTAACATTCTGTTGCAATCATATCCAACACAAAACAAGAACACAAAAGCAATTTCAGTAATAATAAAACCAGATTGCTCAGAATAATAAAAATAAAAAATCTTACAAGTCACTCATTTTGGAATCATATTGACGAGCATCGAATTGTGACCCCTCAGGTGCTAGTCCAGCCATGACTGCAAAACAAACATAAATTGTTACGCCACGCAATCTATCAACAAAATCGGCACAAGTAAAATTGTGGTTTCTAAATGTTAATGCGCGGAAGCAAACACAAACTATATGGTACGAACAAAATAAAACGAAGTTTGAGAACAATGAACAGCGCACAGACAAAAAAAAAATGGAAGTATTATGTTGCGAGAGAAAACGAGAGAGAAGAAGGACCTTGAGTTGAGATGATGGATAGGGAAAAGAAGCGGTGTGCTTTTGTGAAGGAAGATGAGTTAGGGTTTCCCGAACTCCTCGGATCTACGCCGCGGAGTCGAGAAAAAGATAACGAAGAGCGTTTCGCTGGTGCCGAACGCAGAGGGAGGGGAAGTGAGTATGTGAGTGTGTGTGAGAGAGAGAGAAGTGATAAATAAAAACCAGGGTTACTACTGGACTCTATTCTTTTCTGTGCTTCCTATTTTACCCCTCAGTACCCGGTCTACGCCCACGGTCAAACTCCCGCGCAATATTTGATCCTGCCTTTCCTTTGGGCTCCTGCCCAATTACATACAGCATGAGATGGGCCTTTATTTTCGCACCTCACACTATAATCTTCTCACTCCCTAACTTTGTTTTGTTATGAACTTAACACAGTTTTAATTATATATTATTTATTTATCTATTGATTATGGGAACGAGTTTGTTGCATTTGTCACTCTGAACTATGAATCTGATGAGTGATGAAAAAAGTTTAAACATGCTTGTAAGATGCTCTAGAAGTCGTGAGAACGTGACTAACTGACTATCCTCTTGTTTGGGATAGATTTGAGAAATGGGTTAGAATTGAATTCTCTGATGCCATAGGACATTGGTTGAAATGCACAGGATGTTTTATTTGATTTTCACTTCTGCTTCTATTAGGACCGATTAAATTTGTCTTGTAAATGGTGAAAAGAGAGTAAGTGTTTTGTGATTTTAATTTTCTATTAAAATAAGAATAAAGAATGGTGGACACCTCTCTAGTTTACACAACAAAACAAATGCCTAATTTGGGCTCAATTCTACACAAAAGAGTGGAAATTGAAAATGTGATAAAAAAAAAATTGTAAAAAAACCTAATACAATGGATTCTTCCTTCTGTTATGCCCACTTTAACTTACAATACAGTAAAAGCTTATTCCTATTGAGTATTATATTACCCATGTAACATAAACTTTTTTTTTTATTATGCATTGTAACTTGACACCCCTAGCTCAACTTACAATACAATGAAAATATGTTTCTCTCAAGAGTATATTTGTCCAAAAAAACAAAAAAGTGGAGAAGCGGGAAGATTAAAGTGTGGTGTGCCAAAAAAAAAAAAATCAAGGCCCCACGATATTTGTCGTTTGTTATTTTAGATTATGGAGGACAAAAAAAAAAACAAATAATTTTAGAGAACAAAAAACTATAAAAAAATGTGACATTTTGTACTCGTTACTAAAACCAAGTGATATAATTCCTTAAACCAGCAATATTATATACTTATAGTTCGAATCAATCGCAAAAATACTGCAAAAACATGTGTTCAAAGTTAAATTAGAAATTTAAAACAAAACCTTTGACAGAAATCAAAAGCGGTTGAAGGTTATAAAAATTTTCCTGCGACTAGGAATTCATACATATTAACATTTTTCCTACTTGGAAAGATAACCCAAACACTATTGTACATTTATCTTCGTGGTACACTCATTTTGACAATATGAACTTCAGAAACATAAAAATGATGCACATGAGGAGTCTTTTTATTTTGGTAAATAAGATAAGTAGCATATTTATGAGAAGAATGGAATCCAGAGTAGACAGGCGGCAGATATGTTACTCACTCAACATAAGGACTTTAGATGCTAACACTTAACACAGGAAGCAAAAACTTCCGAAGTGATACAAGCTTTTCATACTTTAATATTTCAGGACCCACTCTCATTTAAAAGAAAAAAAAAAAAAAAAAAAAACCCTCAGTACTAGAAGCCTAAACAGTCACAGAAAAAAAATCTCTTTTTTCAGGTAATCCACATAATATAGATATCCACGATTCACTCGATCAAACTTCAAACTTTGGAAGAGCTTGCGATTCTGTACTAAATCCCGAAGCGTGTCATTCGTTGACTTGGAAATTTTTTTGGGTGGCCTTGAGGTATCAAACTATCTGAGAACTTCGCTTAGACACACTGGCAATGAAATGTGCACATGTGGCTGCCAAATTGTGAGATAACATCAACAAGACATCCATAACCTCCAACTGCCATAACCTGAAACGAATAATGTGGTAATGCACCCAATATATCAAATAAAGCAGAGTAACAAGGAGTCCATCAGCATGTTTGAGCTGACATAAACCAAAGGTACTAAAAACAACTCAATAGCAATGATTTTGAATCAGAACATACCCCTGCAGGATGTAAGGAGATAGAAAAGGATGACGAAGGAGAACACTGTATTTGTGAAAGGATAGTGCCGTTCATGTCAAAGCGATTGAGTAGAGGATCTGTACCAACTGTCAAAATCTGAGTAAAATACAAATAATTAACAAGAATTATGAGAGCTAAAATTATAGTGGAACTATTGATATTATAAGAACAAATGAGTCACACAATATTCAAAAGAGAACAAGTGAACAACAATTTCCACATGATAAATACTGAACGATAATTGCAATACTTACATTTGAAAGGAGAAAAATATGCAGGCAATTTTGCACCAGAAAAATCTAGGAGCTAACAAACAAAAATATAAGGACAGGCCCCAGGTGCTGAACTGTGAAACTAAAGCACTATATTCCTTTTACCAGAGCGGATACTTCATCTTTTTACCAGAGCATATACTTTTGCTTTTAGAAGATTACAAATGACCCAATCAATTTTGACAGTGTCACCATACCCAGCCCATCAGATACATATCACCAGACACCAATATCAAATATTATCAGAAAGTTAATATTACTAATGACAATTGAAACAACCGAAGAAAAAATCGAGATAACTGACTCACTTGAATATTGTCAAATAACATGTCTTGTACACAAGCACGGGTTGGAATCTTTGATATGCATTCTGAAGCAGGAAGGTTCCAAAGTGATATATTACGTCCACTACTGCAAGCCTGAATAAAGGTGACAATGGTCCCTTAACTATTTATAAAACCACAAACAATTCAATAACATATACACCATAATTTCTCATGCATGTGTTCATTTTACTAGTTTGCCTACAGAGAAAGGACTACCTTAAAATGTGAAGATTATTCTGGCTAGAAACATGTGTTTTTTATTGATGAAATAAAAAACTTATTAGCAAAAATAGCTTTATCACTTTGGAATTTTAAGTCATAATTAGAAATAAAAATGTCTGAAATCCCAGTTAGCGGTTGACCCCAAAAACACTAAAGTGGGATGACTGCTATTCTAAATTTTTTTCATATCTATGTATATTTTATTTAATTATTATATGTTAGATATTTGTCTCTATTATATTGCATCATACAATATATATTCGCTACTCTAAACTAAGAAGATCAGCAGAACAAAGGGGAAACAAGGACTAAAGTCACAGAACAGGGAGGCTGGAAAACAGCAAAACGGGCTGCACACTCCACCACAGCGCTATGGCACACTATTTGGAGGGCATTTTTCAGTAAAACAGAATTGCAGTGCAGTCCCTGCTGCTACAGCCACGACATTGAACTGTGCCGCTACAGAGGCCCCGGTCGCGGCCTATTCTCAACCCTATAGCACACTATTCTCAACCCTGAGAAATAATGGTTATCCAAGTCTTAATAATTAATGCACCATATATCAATAACAACCATTGCATGCTTAATTTATTTTGGTTTCCAAAGAACAAAACATTGGCTAATATCTGTTCTCATAACATCACATCAACTGCATCTGTAGTTATGCCCAGAAGCGATCAACATTTTGTCTGACACTGAATATTCATATTTCTTTTATCAAATTAGCATGTGTAGAGCAAAAATATGAAGGGAGGTGGCAAGGAAATTATAAAATAAGATATGCTCTTACCAACCAGCTCTCACTTGCATCTAAAGCAACACAGCCAACCCAAGAAGCAGATCCCTTTAATTTCAAATCTCTTGCTGGATCAATCACTTGCGTACACTTTCCACTTTTGCAATCTAGTAAATGTGGTAAATAAGCCACAAAAATGTAAGTACCCAATAAATCTATATCAATATATTTCAATAACCAATTAATTCATTAAAAAAAATGATTAATGTTGTTTGTTCCACTTTAGTGACTTGAGCTGAAAAATTAATGATACCCCAAATTCGTATAGTCCCATCCTCCGAACCTGTTATGATCTGAACATTGATCAGAAAGAATCAACAGTTAAAAACCTAGAAATAATGTGGAAAGACAAAAAGATCACTAAGCAAAAGAGAAATGGCAACAGAGAAGATGCTTTAGTAGTCAGGATTTTAAAATACTAACCCACATATTTCTATTACTAGTGTAAAATTTTAACATTTTTTGTAGAAACTAGAAATTATTTCTGCAGAAAAGATCTCTAGTTGCTTCAACAGTATATATGTCTCCTTTTTCTCATCTCCCCCTTCAATACCCTGTTATATGGTACATATAACTATTGCCCTGTGTAAGTCTTGTATATGTTCCAAAAAGTATTAAATACTCCCTCCGCCCCTAAATATAAGACTCTTTTAACTAATTCACAACTTTAAGAAAGTTGGTTAATATAGTTAGTAGCAATAAATTTGTTAACAATTTGTATTATTTTGCCAAAATTACCCTTGAGTTTATTGGGACTCATAATCTCTCTCTTTCCAATTAATTGCTTTCACACCTAATTAATTAATGTGTGCTAGTCTTCTTATCCAATCCTTATAAGAGAGATAATGTATTGATCTTTTAAATATATAGCATTTATTGTAAAGCAGTAAAGGATATTTGGATCAAAAAATAATTAATGCAAAAGACAAATTGAAAATAGTCTTATAAAAAGGGGACAAATAAAACTGAAAAAAAGAGTCTTATATTTAGGGACGGAGGCAGTATAACTTTACAACGAATAAAGACATCATATATAGTGCAAAAATTAGAAGCCGAATAAATTTATTTCAAATGATAAAAGTCTATGTAATCTCTCCTCTCTCCTTATTTTATAATAATACATTGTCTCCACTAGGACCATTATGTCTTGTAAAAGCTTGTAAATCGCTCCCCTTTATTTAATAAAGCAGACCAGTGTCTAAGCAGGATTCAAACTCCATTCTCCACCTTCGGATATATTTCTTTCTGTTAATAATTACCATCAAGTTCAAATAACAATAAGGTCAAGAATCAAGACCTGATTTAATGAGTTGCGAGCAACTATACAATGCAAATAGTCCATGTGCCCCTTGAATACCATTTTCACTTTACCAGTTTCCTAGAAACATTAACACATGTTAGTCCAGTATCAACACAAATACAATTCTAAATCAAGTTATCCAAGAAACTTCCTATGCAAGAATTATGTTCACCTTCTGTGAATACATAATTACATACCACATCCCAACAATATGCACAAGAATCGCCAGATGCAGCAAAAACAGATCCCCCCTACAGTTAAACAAAAAAATATTGACAAACTGAATCTTGAAATAACAAACAAATTATTGTGACAAACAGTCAAAAACAATTACAAACCTGAGTATTGACAGCAATAGCATTATTCTCAGGAATAGGTGAAAGCGCACCCCAAGGACCTCTGAAAGACAAAAAGTGTGCGGACATATAGAGGACAATCAGAACCAAAAACAGAGGTACAAAGGAACTGCCAATAGCCTGCTGCTGATTATAATTAGCTACAAATTTTCTACAAATGCCCTGATTGTGAGAAGAATTTCCATTTCTGACAAGTCTCAAATCAGGCAAATACCATAAACATTAACAATGCAATTGTAAAAGTGAATAAGATAAACAAGAATTTTAAATATCCAAGATTATTTCCAAAACATTTTAAATAATTTTTTAGTGCAATAGACAATAATGCCAAATGTGGAAACGTACAAGAGTATATTCAGAGAATATACAGGAAACATGAACCAAACAACAGTGAAATCAAGAAGGATAAAACATCATGTAGTTCTGCAGTACTTATAGCAAACAACTGAACAAGCCGAAACATGCTTCAATTCTTTAAAAACTCACTTGTGTTGGGGATTCACCACATCAAGTACAGGCTTGATATCATTTCCTGAAATATTAAGGGATGACATACATAAGACATAAAAAATCATTAATTCAACAGTAAAAATAAGTGACATAGAAGAAGTAAGTGAAGGACTGCAGGGGAATGACACAACTCCCAACCAAATCAAATGCATAATAAGGGAGACTTATTGTAGAGGATAAAGAACAATATCATAGTGAGCTTTAGCTAACCAAAAAATTTAGCAGAACCATAATTTTGCTGCATCACATCAATCACTTTGATATTTCTCATTTAGAATTCTAAATTCTTATTTAAGAAAATGAAAATGATAGATGAAACTGTTAAGAGTATTAGGCTCACTATCCTTTTATGGGTCTTATCATGAAGTGTTATTGGTCTGTGTTTTGTACTAGTTTTACAATACTAGTACTCAACCTATATGTTAAAATAAAAAGAAGTAATAGATTAGTGTATTATATCATATAGTACATATATCAAAGCTTTTTTCTAACATTATTTAAGCTGTGTTTCTATCTTGTATCTTTTCCATAATTCCATCTTTACCCTATAATTTCAAGTGGAAAAAACCTCAATTCTTATTAACACTTTGCAGTTTTTTGATATAAAATATGTAAAAGTGCAATCAAATGAATCAATCAGATTTAGTTTTATCATACTTTGCAGAAGAACAAATCCAAGGGGCACTTTCTATATAAAAAAAGAAACACTAAGATTCATAGATGCAGAAACAAAATAATCGAGGAAAAATAATGATGAATGTTGCTTCAGAGATGAAAGGATAAAAATGGATGCACTAATGCTCAGGCTAATTTAAAATTCGATTTCAACTGTTAACACGTGTTTGGCTCAGTTTATTTTGAGGAAATAATTGCTTATTTTTACCAGCTTCTTGAGATAACTTTTGAAAAAATAAATAATTATTTCCCAATAATTAATCATTCCGAAACAAGCAATATCACCTTGGGAAGAAACAGAATAATTTGATCTAGAAAATTCGTTCCATCTCCATCCTCGAATCCGACCGTCATCACCACAGCTGCAAGATAAAACTGCTGTCAGGAGTTGTGCCAAATGGTCAAAATGTTTTATTCTTGCATCTAGTCATGAAAAATCATTTCAGCATCCATATGAATTATATTAAAAAGAACTATAACGTCTGCAAACACATAACTCCCCAAATAACCAGTATACAGAAATTCCCTTCTCTTTAAAACAAAACCCTTATAAAGCATCTAGCAAGTTCACAACTAGCGCATCATGCAACTAATTAATTCCTTCAAGACCATGCTAGTAAATGCAAATACACATTAAAATTTAATTTGAGTCTGCCTCTTTATGTATACACTATACGGATGCGGAAAAGTGTCCTGATGCGGTTCATCATGAGAAGACAGTAGGAATAGACAAACAGAGGTATCAATATTCAGTAATAATTTGAACCTCAGCAACAGAGCATCTTCGCCATCACCATAAAATTTGACATCGTAAGCAGGACCATCGTGCGCTTGAACGAAGCAATTTGGTTCAGCCAACAACCTAAACCAGTAGCATTGAACACGAAACACGCTTAAACCCTAAAACTGATAAAATAATTGATTAAGCATAAATTCTGTGAAGGCAGACATACTCATCAGTATCGGCATTGACGAAACCGAATGGCTGCAACAAATGCAAAAACAACGAAATAAGAAAAGCTAGTTTCACCATCAAAATTCATAAGAAATAAACTGTTAACGGCGCTTGAAGCAGTCAGTGAAGTGAAATGATAGTTGAAAGCAAACAAAATTGGTTCGATGGAGGAAGAAATTGAGATCATGCGAACATTTTTTATCTTAGAGGCGGCGATGGAAGAGATGGAGTAGGATGCGATGGAACCGTCGCTAGAGGCAACGATGAGAGTGTTGAGGTTAGAGGTGTAGGGTGGGGCCCAAGCGGTTCGGAAAACGGATCGGGTTTGGATTTCCCTCTCCTTGAGTATGGTTTCTCTGTATGCGCCTTCGTCCCAATTCGTGGCGTCACCGCACATTGTTACTCGCCGCTCGTTGCGTTCGTTCTTCAGCTCCTCCGCCAACAACAAAGCAGTGCACTCAACGACGACGTTTTAAAGAGGAGGATGACACGGGGATTCGGGCAGCGACCGCCGACCGGGATAAACTGGTTGACCCCGCCTCTTTTTTCAACATTCCAAGTGAATATTTCTCATTTTCATTCCCTGTGGTACTTTTGCTCTACTAATTATTGTAATTATGTATGAATCCAAAAAAAAAATATTGCAATTATTTGATATTGAGTCCTTTGGATTCCAACTGCACAAATTGAGCTTTTTGACGAAACTGAAGTAAAAAAAATTACACCAAGTTATAGAAAAAAATAATACTTTTTTTTTATAAAGATTATTTTTGTTACATGTCATCTTACCTAGAAATTCCGGATGGTCTTTTGTCTTCACTCAAAAGACACCAACTAGATGATCAATAGCTGTTGTGCCTGTATGAAGACAAAGATAACTAGGAGTCTTCAACTAATATGACATTTTTTTGCATACATGGGCAAAATTAACTCATGATGATGAGTTTTGTGTTTTTTACACCATTTTTGTATTTTTTAGTCATATTTTGTCTTAAAAATCACACAAATTGAGTATCTATAAATATGATATTACTTCCATCTTTTTTTATAAAATCATTTCAATTAATTTATGTCTCTTAACAAATATAGTTCATTTAGCTAAAATTTTAAAATTTTAAATAATTTATATTATTATTCCAAAATTATCCTTATTTTTCAAAAAATTAATCATTTCTCTCTTTACATTTAATTACTTCTCACATATTTGTTGCGTATATGCTCTAATCCTAATAGTTGGTCATCTGTCCCCTCTTCATCATATCATCATTTAGTATCATGTTAGCAAAATTTGTTAGAAAATTAAATTATCATATTATTAATTATTATTAGGATTTTACATCAACAAAATATGTTAAAAAAGCAAAAATACCAAAATTGTATAATTGTGATATGTAGAAGATCCAATTTGCACTATTAAAAATTTGGGATCAATATTACACAATTACAATACTTAAAAAAATGTAAGCTTTATTAGTATTTTTTCGCTGTCTTATTACTTTTTTTCCAAACTACCATTATCTTTATCTTCATCTCATATCATTATTTTTACATGTTTTTTTAGAAAAAATACATCATCTTTTAGTTTTTTTTAGATGATTTTAACAAACATTAATATTTTTCAACCATAAAAACAACTTGGGGGTGTTTGTGGGACAAATTTGCTTGTGTCCATGTCCAATCCTAAATTTTAATGTTATCAATTTTTTAAAATCAAACTTGACCCAAAACATTTGAATTCGGAAACTTTTTCTCCTTTCCTTTTTCCTTCATCACTAAACCAACAATATATCTCTTATAATATATTAATCTTAACTATACTTATAATTAAATCATTGAAGTAAACAGCAAACAAATATAATTAAAATATATTTTATAATATATTACAAGATAAACAACATTAATATAAATATAATATCATTTGTGACAACATAATATCTATCAAGTCAGGTAGTTTTACTATTAATACATAATTATGTTAAAAAAATTATGCTCTAAAATAATTATAACATTGTACTAAGTTAGGACAATTGAAATACAATCTGTTCCACACTAAGGATTTTGTTTTCTATTCCAAAAAAATCAGTTTATTTCTTCTCTGCCAAACTGAAAAATTTCACCAACTCACCCACACTTGTATTTAACTGATACCAAACAAATGATTCAACAAAAAACGTTTATTCTCATTTTCTTATACATATTTTCATATCCTTTTCGTATTTTAATTCACCCTACTTTCACCTCCCTCGGATTTAACTGCTACCAGTAAACAAAACATTTTTATTTTCTTTAACTATCTATTCCTTTTCTATTTAGTGACTAACCATTTTCCATTTTAATTGATTTTTATTTGTAAAATAATTTGAATAGAATAATAAGCTGGGCCCCGTAAAACAAAAAGGAATATACTTCAAAGTCTTATTTATTTTGTCTTTTGTTGGGTTAGGTTCCCACATCCACTGTGTGGGACCTGAAAAGCACATTCCAGTATTCCACCTACAAATTCCATTTCGAGAAACATAATATAACTTGGAAGACCCCGATCTTATGCTTATTCCATGTCTTGCAAAGCCTATTTCATATTGCTAAGAATTTATCACTCTGCAGTTTTTCCTAATCTCCCCATCAGTCCCAGTCTTAATATTTATATTCCCCATCTTGATCATAGAATTGGCAAAGTCCCCAAAGAAGAGTCCACTATCATTGCTATAACTTTGAACTAAAGGTTTAGTAGTTGAATTAGCTTCATCACTAGAAAATAGAATCTGGTCAGAACTAAGAAGCCCCTTTCCACCGAGCAAGTTCTCGAAGTAGTGATTGTCAAATAGATCCGATGAGTTCCGATCAAGGACTGTAGTAACGTTTCCATCTCCATTTTGAGGACACAAACTTTGCAGGTCAGAGAGCATGTCAGTGTCTAGTGTACTGTCTGGTGCACCTGTTCCGGAGAAGTTGGACAATCTATTGCTAAACAGTGTACACCTTGCACGGCCAATAGTATGGGCACCTTCACATATAGTTCGATTAATATATATAAGTTACCATACATATATCGAAGCAATTAAGCCAACAAATTAAGAAACAAAACTTAGATATGTACAGTTTCTTAAGCGTTGTTGGTGCAATTCTCTATTAGTATTGAAATTTCCATCTTGATAATCTATGTAAATCTTTAATGCATACCTTCATTACACAGATTACTAAGATGAAACTTCAATTTTAATTGAAGAAAAACATCAACAACACCCGAGAAATTGTATCTAAGTTTTTTTTTTTACTATGATCCAGCTGGGTGCTGCTCTCCAATTAGAACCGAAGTTTTAACTTCATAATTTGCACAATCCTTTAATGCATACCTTTATTATATGGATTAATGATGTGAAACTTCAATTTTAATTTTAATTAGAGAACAACATCTAAAAAACTATATCTAATTTTCTTCATTAATTATTTACAAAGAATAATGATAAATAAACATCCACTTATTTTAAATATCATACCAAAACTTTTAATTTCTTTTAATTTCTCTCTTCTTATTATATCATAAATCTTATAATACCAGTATTTTTTTTCTCTCTTTGGGTGATGATATAATGAGTGTCCATGAAACATTTTTCATTTACGAACTAGCTAGCTTGAGAAGACATGGTGAACTTTCATCTTACCTGATAAAGAAACAACATCTGTGAGATTAAGGCCCATATTAGTAAACTTTGAAATGATGGTATCCAATGGATCAAATGGCGCAGGAAGCGCCTCATTTGCTAGAGCTCCGTTTGAGACTGTTCCATCTCTTCGTCCTAGCATAACCTTCCAAGAAGGACCACCACTCTACGAAACATTATAATGACTTTATGAGTGATATATCTAATCTAATTATGCTAAACCCAATTTCGTTGTTTGAGAAAAAGTTCATGAAAAAACATGAAAGGTGTAGTTGTTGAATAATTATAAACTTGATTTAGGTCTATTGGATTTAGTTGTTAAATGATCCAATATTTAGAAATATCCAACAGATGTTTAGTCCAAAATCTAGAATAGTGTACTCTAAATATCCCTACAAAAATATCTAAAGAATAGTTGTATCTAAAAATCATCATCATAAATATCTAAGTTAAAAGAGTGTGGAGAATTCTAGAGAATCATTTATAGTCATTTTGTGTTGGTTCAATCTTAACCATTGATTAAGAAGGTACTATTAGTATAAATAGGAAAATTTTCCACCATTTTATATCAAACAAAAAAAAGGAGTTGTGTAGTAATAAAGTGTTATCTTCCTTGAAATATTTCTAAAACTTTTATTTTTTTAAATATCCTCCTTCCAACATTAGTTAACCACTTCTGCAACTTGTTTGGGTAAGTAAATATATTTCATTTCCGTGCATGTTCTTTGAGTTGTGAACGAAATAAGAAAAATTAACGAAGAAATTAATATAGAGAATAATGGGATATCATTTGAATAGAATTACTAGGAAAACAGAATCTCTGGCAGCGATGGCTAATATATCAGCACATGATACAACCCCGTCACATTCACTCTCCACTGAACTTTTGATTGTATCTACAACATCATATCCTCTGGCAGAGTTCAGGTTAGGAACAGCAGACTTCTCTCCATCATCACCACCATCTAGTAGTATTGATCCATCACAACCCTGATCAAGTTCAAAGAAAATAATTTTAAGATATAAATTAAATGAAATAAAGGTATATCAGATTTTAATGTATGTGGAATTGGAAGAAAGAATAATTAATATTTCAGTTTCAGTGACTACTACTCCATGCTTTTATAGGAGAATGGAGCTTAAGATCTTTTCTCCAACTCTAAACCACTTATATTAGTTGGAATTTTGGAATATCTAATAATAGAGTACAGTATTTCAATAAAATAATAATTTCTCTTTAGATAAAGTAAAAAATAAATAAATTCTTTAGAGCAGCTTACTGACAAAACTTTGTGTTGAAATACATTAATTAAACTCATAATCTATCTAAGCATTCAATTTGACTGAAGTGTGCATGCACATAATAAAACAACCATATATGTCACTTAAACTCACATTCACAAAGCAATCATGAAAGTGAAGACGAAGCAAAGAAGCAGCCATTCGCATCTCATTCGAGAGAGCTTTTTGAACCTCTCTCCTTACTATTTTGGAAACGTTAGGACATGATGACTTATAGAAGTCTGTTGTCAGTTCAGACTTTACTGCCAAAAGCAACATGAACATATTCAATTTCATTAACCAAAAGTAACAACCACTCGAACTACATGACCGCTTCATTGCGAATTACTTTGCAAATTAAAGCTCTAACTAATAACTATAAGACCAAATTAAGCAAGGATGCAAATTATTCAAGAGGCCAGGGCAAGATGAAAGCATGTGAAAACTTAGAGGCTTAATTTATAGACAATGATACGAGAGATGTCACATTTATGTATTCACATAAAAGCACCACTTGTGACTTAATTTGCTGCTCAGTGGCCTACCTCGTGTTTGACTGAATTCAACATTTGTGTGCTTATACCCTTTAGACTGTTTAATTTTATAACCTCCATACGTAGTTAAATCAATCTTGCACATTTAAACACTGATTCTCTTTATAGAATTATGAAATAAAAATGATCCAGAATAACAACCTTTAAAATAGTATAATCACTGCTGAGCTAGTGGATCAATTGTCATTGTTCTATTTAATAAGTCATATGACATGAATATGCATTAATTATTTGAAAAAATAAATTTATCGAGTTAGTGTGATGTTATAATGGCATGCATGATGTAATAGTTATCAAATTCTATGTAATAAAAAGGTTTTCTCTTCTAGTTTATCAATTAAGACGCACCAAAATATATAATATCATTTTATAAACCTCCAATTTGCCAGATTTTTCAGTTAATTGGCACGTATTCTATATTTTAATAAACCAATTTTGTTTAATATGTGGACTCATGCATGGATGCCTCTTCCATTACCTAAGTTTACGATCATAACCTAATATCACAGTCCAATCAGAGATCTTCTTGATGGACTGACACTGTGGATGACGATTAGATTCATTAATTCCTGGAGACATTGCTGTGCATGTGAGAAGCTTTATGCTGAAAATTTGTCTTTATTATCAATATTCAATATGATGTTTAATTTTATTTTTTTCTGATGGCCATTCCCTCCCTATTTGGCACATGTACACCATTTACAGAAGGAGAAGATCACTTCTCTACAACTACCTCTTTAGGTTAATTAATAGACAACTTTAACACACGTAGGAAATCCATTACGATCGGTATATATATAACAGTGGTTTTATATTTAATTTGGTTCTAATGGTATTTTGCGCACCCCTAAAATTAAACTTCTAAGATATGAATGTGAAGAGTGTTAATAAGAAATAAAGTTTATTAAAAATAATTGTTATAAAAAAAAGAAAAAGAGTGTTAATAAGAAATAAAGTTTATTAAAAATAATTGTTATAAAAAAAAGAAAAAAAATTATACAATAAGTGTAAAAAGTTTTACATAAATACTCAATCATAACTCATCATATATGATAAGTTTGTTGATTTTTAAAAAAAATATTTTTAAGTAATTCAAATAATAATATGTGATTTAATGACTATTTTAAACTGTCAGTGTATAGATATTAAATTCATAAAAAAATTTATTAAAAATTATATAATTATGAATAATGGTCAATAAATAAGAAATAATATCCATTTTTGTTATGTATTTTTAAAAAAATATAACTAATAATAAATTAAATAAATGAAAGCACTAAATTTAATAATTTTTATTTTTTAATAATTTTAACAAGAGTATAATAATAAAATAGTATTGCTAGCATTTAATATGAAAATTTATATTGTTACCATGATATTAATGTGAAGTGTCCACTGGTTTGATTGATAATTAAGTTCAATTACTATGTTATGTTTAGCTACTATATATGTGTATGTGTATATATGTGCTTACATAGATAATGGTGTGTTGTATTGTCGTGATTGTTATTAGCTTATATATGTTGGTGTTGAGAGAGTGATGTATCTATGTACATGAGGTAGATTAAGTGATATCAAGGTAATATTTGAAATGATGTGTATGTGGCCTAAGTGATCATTTGTGAAAATGACCACCATGTAATAACTAGCTAGTACTAGTATGTATAAAAATGTCATAGATATCTTGTATGTCTCATATATGCATCATATCATATGTTGAGTCTTTTGAGTGATGTTGTTGAACTTAAATGGGAAGGTGATGAATTAGTTGAATATGACTTTGACATTAGGGGTCTTATCTAATATAAAATCTCTGTGACTTGTGTTAATTACAGGAATTAGAGACTTGAAGTATCCTTGCAAGACTAGGTAACAAACATGTCTTTGATAGCCTCACATCTTGATTGAAAAAGTGATTTTGGGTTTCTCACGGGATAAAAATTTGTGGATTGCATGTCCTTTTGAGCTTCTTTCAGAGTGTTTTATTTGTATTACATACATCTAGAGTCTTAAGTAGAATTCACATCATAATGCATGCATGTTTAAGAGAATGTTTATATTTATATGACTATGGTACAAGTGTTTTACATGCGATCATATATGTTTTTTTTATCTTTATATTGTTATGCGCAATGAAAGATATCTCACTTCTTGTCTATTTATTTGTTTTATTTGTGTTTGGATAAAATGTCCCCCATACATGAATTTTTAGTCATTAATGTAAAGTTCTCAATGGTTTATTTCTTTTATATTTTATTTAACATGATTTTGTATAGTTTTTGAAGTGCCAAAAGTTCTTTAATTTTGGATAATATTATTTATTAAGATGTATTTCTTCATGTTTATAAAAATGCGAGATGCAATGTTCTTTTATGGCCAAATAAGTTTTTAAAAAATTAGTATACCTTTATATTTAAATTTCACCAAACATATT
>PYAF01002407.1:1930705-1953616 GCA_007407185.1 Glycine tomentella
GTTTTAACTTTATTTCTCACCTCTTTATTGAATTTTTTTCTTTTTAATTAATGTATTTTTAAAACAAGTTATTTGGTTGAGTTTTCTAAAGGTTTAGGACTAAAATCAAATGACATAAACTCTTTCAAATAAGGAATCATGATTAAAGTAAATTAATTGGTGAAAGTAATAGTTGGAATAACTTTAAATAATGAAAATCATTAACATTATTAAAAGTTCATTGATAGACTAAACATCCAAACATTTTTACAAAATTTGCACCAAATTATCATTTCTTATCTTTTTTAACCTTTTTCGACTTTTTTTTTGTCTTTTGTTATTCTTCAACTTTACATTATGTCCTTTTATCTTAAAATATATAATTTTTTTTATTTTATTACTTAAATTTTGGTATAATATAAATTTGGCTCTCAATCTTATTATTTATGAATACTAAAATAAATTTGTGAGCTTGGCAAAAGTTAACAACAACCTCAATAGAAAAAGCTGGTGCACATAACATAAAACGAGGGAATCGTTGAGACTATCTTTAATATATCTTTTGTTGGGTTAATTAGTTTCTCACATTCACCTGAAAAGTTCATTTCCACCCACAAATTCCTTTGAGGTAACATATATAAACACCAACCTAAATTACCTAATATAACAGGAAGACACCGCATCTTATGCTTATTCCATATCTTGCAAAGCGTTTCATATCATATTACTGAGAATTTATCACTCTGCAGTTTTTCCTAATCTCTCCATCAGTCCCAGTCTTAATATTTATATTCCCCATCTTGATCATAGAGTTGGCAAAGTCCCCAAAGAAGTGTCGACTATCGTTGCTATAGCTTTGGACTAAAGGTTTTGTTGTTGAATTAGCTTCATCACTAGAAAATAGAATCTGGTCAGAACTGAGAAGCCCCTTTCCACTGAGCAGGTTCTTGAAGTAGTGAATGTCAAATAGATCCGATGAGTTCCGATCAAGGACTGTAGTAACGTTTCCATCTCCATTTTGAGGACACAAACTTTGCAGGTCAGAGAGCATGTCAGTTGCTAGTGTGCTGTCAGGTGCACCTGTTCCTGAGAAGTTGAATAATCTATTGCTAAACAGTATACACCTTGCTCGGCCAATAGTATGGGCACCTTCACATATAATTCGATTAATATATATTAGTTAACATATATATACTAAAGCAATTAAGCTAACAAATTAAGAATTAAAACTTAGATACAGTTACTTAGTATAATTTTATTGTTCTCCAATCAAAATTGAGGTTTCATCTTGATAATTTGTGTAGTCGTAATCTTTTAATAAATATGTCTATTAGAAAAATTATCAAGATAAAAGTTCAATATAGATAAATACTATGAACTTGTTTGAATAAGTTTTTTTAAAAATATTTTTAAAAGAAAAAATCAGAAGAAAAGAATGATATAAATTTTTTTATAAATAAAAATAAGTTTTCCATTAACTAATTTTTAGAAATTCACCGATATAACTTCTTTAAAAGATGATATGACATTTATAAATAAACTAATGGAAAACTCATTTTACCTTATGAATAAACTCATTTCATTTTCTTTTTTCTTACTTTTTTCTTTTAGAAATACTTCTAAAGAAACTTATTACTTCCAAAATCCAAAATGACCCTAAGTAATAATAATATCTAAGAAAGTTTTTTTGACAAAATTTACTTACAGTTCCTTGGAAGTTGTTGGTGCTGTTTTCCAACTAGAATTGAAGTTTCCCTGAGGTGTAATCCTTTAATACATAGTTTATTACACGGATCAACGAGGTGAAACTTCAATTGGAGTTAGGAACTAACACTTAAGAAATTGCATCTAATTTTTCTTCATTAAGTAATTTCGAGCTAGTTTGAAGATCGAGATTGTGAGTTCTATGTTACCTGATAAAGAAACAACGTCTGTGAGATTAAGGCCCATATTAATAAACTTTGAAATGATGGTATTCAATGGATCAAATGGCGCTGGAAGCACCTCAGTTGCCAGTGTTCCGTTTGAGACTGTTCCATCTCTTCGTCCTAGCGGAACCTTCCAAAAAGGACCACCACTCTAAGAAACATTATGACTTTATGAGTGACATATATAATCATGCTAAACACAAAATCGTCGTATAAAATAATGTTAGGAAATTAATTTTACTAATGTTATTATGTGTTATATATTGTATTAATAATTATATTATACTATTTAATATATATTAGATAAATTAAAATGATCAATTAAATATGTCTAAATAGATTTTTAAGTAAATATGAGATAAATAGATAGATACCGGTGTTGATTTAACAATAAAGAAAAAAAATACTATATGTAAAATTATGATCTCTAATAGATCAATCAAATTTCAGTTTTATTTCTTTCTCATCTAGAGAGAATATCCTTTCAGAAGTGATTTGATTGAAAAAGACTAAATTTATAAGGAAAAATTAAATGCTAAAAGAGTAAAGATAAATTATTGTTGCAATGAAAATATATATATTTTATTTGTTTAAGATTTTTTGATAATCCTATGATATTTGATTTTATTGGATGATATTTTCACAATGATTTAAGAATTAATTTTCTTTCAAATAAAGTTTAAAAGAAACCTGTAAGGCATAGTTAACCACAATTTAATTTCCAACTTGTTTGAGTAATTCACATTTTATTCCGGTGCATGCATGTTCCTTGAGTAGTGAACGAAATAAGTAAAATCAATGAAGAAATTAGTCTCTAAAGTGGGATTTGAATAGAATTACTAGGAAAACAGAATCTCTGGCAGCAATGGCTAATATATCAGCACAGGAGACAACCCCACTACATGCACTCTCCACTGAACTTTTGATTGTATCTACAACCTCATATCCTCTAGCAGAGTTCAGGTTAGGAGCAGCAGATTTCTCTCCATCATCACCACCATCTAGTAGTATTGATCCATCACAACCCTGATCATGTTCAAAGAGAGAAAAAAATTGATATCAATGAAAATAAGGTGTAACAGATTATGCTCTAACTTACTAATTCTGTGTCACATAATTAATTGGAAATTCGGAATACCTAATATAACAGTATTTCAATAACATAATCATTTCTCTTCTGATAATTTTTTTTAAAAAATCTTTAGTGAATAACATAATCATTTCTCTTCTGATAATTTTTTTAAAAAAAATCTTTAGTGCAGTTTACTGATAACGTTGTGTTGATACATTAAACTGATCATAATAATAATCTAAGATTTCATTTTACTACCCTTTAATTGCAATAAAATATTTTTAGGACAAATCAAAGTTTCAAATTGTGTTTCTGCGTGATTGCATAGACCAATAAAAGTTTGACATTGTGGACAATTACATGCAAATGCAGTTGATGCAATGTGCTCTGAATATTGCAACCTAAATAACTGTTGTAGAATGTAATTTAAAACCTTGAATAAATTGCAAGCCTTTCTACCTATTTTATTTGGGACTGAGGTTAGATTTGTGTTAGCAACATACTAGTACTCTCTAACACACTTTTTATCATTGGTTAAAATTTATAGCAACTACAAAATCATGAATTTGACTCAATAAATACGAAGTGAAACTCTAATTATGTGATTTTTAATATCAATTAATAATAAAGAATGTGTTTAAATAGGTATATTAGAAAGTATTTTGTTACCAATTCTTGTAGGTTAGGAGGATAAGAATGATAATAATATCCCTAACAATTTGACTGAAGTGTGCATATAACAAAACCACCATAAAACTTACATTCACAAAGCAATCATGAAAGTGAAGGCGAAGCAAAGAAGCAGCCATTCGAATCTCATTCATTAGAGCTTTTTGAACCTCTCTTCTTACTATTATGGAAAGGTTAGGACATGATGACTTATAGAAGTCTGTTGTCAGTTGGGACCTTACTGGCAAAAGCAACAGGAACATATTCATTAGACAAAAGTAATAACCGCTCGAACTACATGGCCGCTTCATTGTTATTTACTTTGTAAGCTCTAACTAGTAACTATAAGACCAAAGCAAGGATGCAAATTATACAAAGAGGCCAGACAACTATGAATGTGGAAACGTATAAGCCTAATTTATAGAAAATGATACCAGAGATGTCACATTTATATATTCACATAAAAACACCACACCACCTGTGACTTAATTTGCTGCTCAGTGGCCTCGTGTTTGACTGAATTCAACATTTATGTGCTTATATCCTTTAGGCTACATAATTAAATCAATCTTCCACATTTAAACACCCATTCTCTTTAGAATTATGTAACAATAATGATCCAGAATAACAACCTTCAAATTAGTAGTATATATTATCAACCTCACGTCACATGTTAGTGAGATGTTAAGCTGGCATGCATGATGCAATAGTTAACAAATTCTGGGTCGGTCTAAGGATAAAACAACTAAAATTGGTAAGCTTTAGATCCACTAATAAAAATATTTTCTATTAGTATTTATAAAGAAAAAAACCTCGTATAGTGATAAAAACGTTACATATGTTTGTAAAAAGGTGTAACATATTTAAAGTAAAAAATTTCCTTTAAATTTTATTTTAGGTTGTTGAGTTGACTCTGAATTTTTATGTAATGGATAAGTTTCAACTTGAGTTCTTGAATTAAGACGCACCAAAATATATAATACTCCAATTTGCCAGATTTTCCAGTTTCGCACGCGTTCTGTATTTTAATAACCCGAATTTGTTTAATATGTGAACACATGCATGGTGCCTCTTCCATTAACTAAGTTTACTTTGACAACTTAATATCACAGTCCAATCAGAGTTCTTCTTGATGGACTGACACTGTGGATGACGATTAGATTCATTAGTTCCTCGAGACATTGTTGTGCATGTGAAGGCTTTATGCTGAAAATTTGTCTGTATTATCAATATTCAATATGATGTTTAATTTTTTTTTTTTTCTGTTGGCCATTCCCTCCCTATTTGGCAGGCCACTTACAGAAGGAGAAGATCACTTCTCTACAGCTACCTCTTCAGGTTAATTAATTGACAGCTTTTTAAGACAGATAGGAAATCCATTACAATCGATATGTATTTTATATAATAAATGTATGCCAGAATGTGCATCCTAGCTACTTCTAATGTATTAACAGTATACATCAACTTCTTATACAATGAAATTATTTATTAATATGATTGCAAAACATAACATGACTAGCATAGCAAATACAATTTGTATTTTTTAACAAATTAAATTTGTTAGACAAAAAATATATCAATGCAGCTGCCTAATTATAAACATTTTTTTGTTAATGACACTTTTTATATTACAGGGTCGAGCTTGTGCTTGTAAAGTAATGCTAATGCAGGACACTGTTCATCCTTGTATCTGAAACTATCTGTAACAATAACCAGAAGGCTATGATTGAAAAATATACCAGACAAGATTTTTACGCCAAAATTTGTAACCGGTTTTCGTTACTAAACTGCTGCATTTTCCTGTTTATTTTGACAGTACTCCAATAACCATGAAGAATTAGATCCAACAAACAACAATATATCCACAATGCAGACGCTAATGAATAACAATATTAAAAGGTTCTCCTGACTACTAGTCCACCACTTCTTACAGCTTCGAAGTGGTTGCCGAAGTTGATATGCACATATCTTTCTCTGGCTTCAATAGGATCCTAGTTTAATTAGAATATTGCTCAAAATTTGACAAGTTTCATCAACATACCACACTTTCAAATTGAATATGTTTATTCGATGATATTAAACCTTTATAGGTTAGGGTCATATAAAAATTTAGTTTGGGCACAATATGGCAGCCGCCAGCACCAAGCAGCATATTACAACGGAATAATTGATAAAAAATGAAGCCATTTGGCACATGGGGGTGGCTGACTACAAATAACAATAATTTTAATTAATTTGACACTGCATGCCCTTTTCTCACACCCCGGTTTACACCATATCTGGACTCAAGTGAACGAGTATGTCCCAAAAGTTATCAAAAAATATGATTTCACATCGACTGTATATTTGGCTAGGATGAGAGAAACACAAATGTGTGTGTGTGAAATAAAACTTTAAAGAAAACTCTTATTTATAATGGGAATTAACATGGGCCTTTCTTGTCCTCTTTTTACAACTCAAAAACCCAAAAGAAAGCTATATGGAATCAAGCTTTAAAGCAATGAGAGCTTTGAGGGCTCCTCGTTTGCCCTATTTTTTTTGGAAGGCACCACATTAGCGTTCTGCTACCTGCAACAACATCATTCACAACTTCACTTCAACTTCCATCTTAAAATATATTTTCTTTGTACATTTTATATGAGAAAAAAATTATATTGGCAATGTAAATTTTTTTACATAATCATTCAATCACAACCCATCATATATGGTAAGTTTATTGACTTTTAAATAATTATCTTAAAATAATTTAAATGATGATTTATGATTAAATGATAACATAAAATTATTTCACATTGTCGGTACATAAGCATTAAACTTATTTTATATTAGAGAAACATATTTAGGTTGAAAGGCTATGTTAGAAATATTTTTTTAAAGCGTGTGGGGGTATAATAGAAATATGGGGTGAGAATAGAAATTCCCCTTCTTTGTGTTGGGTGGGTCACCAGATCCACTATCTGTAATTTTTGTGCAGCTCAGCAATACCATTAACTTTTTGTTTAAATTTTCTAGTCATCTTTGACAACCTAGCATTAAGCTGTATAGCTTTGGATTATTTTGTTCAGCTACATAGTGTTGACAAATTTTATTTTCAATACAATCAATTTTGTAAAAGTGATTTTGAATTTATTTTGAATAGAATTGATTTTGTAAAAGTGATTTTGAAGTGATGTGATTTATGTTTAAATGTTTTATTATAAGATCAAGTAAGGAGTAAAATATTTTACAAAATTTTAAATCTAATATAAAAATTATTCAAAGTTGCTTTAATTCATAATCAATTTTAAATATTTTTCAACATAAAATTAAACATGTAAATATATATTTAAAATTAATTTTTCAACGCCAAGCCTATTCAAATAGGCAAATGTAACACTTCTAGCAACCAGTTTTATGCAAAGTAATTGTAATTTCTCACACAAAACACAGCAGAGCAGAATAAGTTCTTCCAAGGCGGCTGATACTCTGCTGCTGGCGGTTTGACATTCCCATGTAAAGAAATCACAAAAGTGCACTTCAAAATTGGAATCTTCCATGGCCTGTTTGGAATTGAGTGACAAAAAGTTGTGCCTTCATCATAGCTACATACATACACACAAATGCATTTCCTTCGTCCAACTGAGACAACTCAAACATAAATTAAGGACTATCAATTGCTACAGACAAAAAAATTTCATATATTCCTCTTGTTCCTCTACACAGACAAATACGAGTATGTTTAAAAATCAGGTAAAAGATTACTTTTAAGTTAAAAATACTTTTGCAAAATGATCTACATTTTATTTTTGTTTTTATTTTATTTTTATTTGTTAAATTTGTATTGAAATCTGTGTCATGACAATTTTAACTAAAAAAGAAACATACACGTATGTAGCATTTTTTGTTGTCCTTTCTTGAATGAAATGCCATGATTTGACTGTTATTTTCATGTTTGAACACACGAATTTGACAAATGTAATTGGAATCGAAACTCACAGCTCCATGCATAAGCCCTGGGTAATTAGTGGCTATTACTTAATTACTAGGTATTGATTTGTGGAATCAATAATTCTTGGTAAACTTAAATCGTTGCTTTAAAACTTTTTTTCGAGCAAATAGAATGGTCTTCCTTGAGCATCACGTACAATAAATTATTTGTTAGTTTAGCACTCAACCAGGAAGGTCTAATTGGTAGATCGACACGTCTAAAATCTCTGATATTAGTTTGTACAAATTTCCTTAAGAAATAATAACATTTAATGATTCTTGCCTCAGTTGTTTTTGTTTAATTGATGAACGAATATATACTTTATGCATAAGCCACTTATATATGCCAATATATATTTTTGTATGTGCACAACAAAACATCCCTTTCTTACCATGCTATTTGATTTTCTAAGGTTTAAGTGGCTTAACTTTCCTGCTTGAAGGATAAATTATGTTTTCACTAGATAGCTATCTTTCCCTTCTTTATTCCTTCCTTATTAAAAATTACTTGATAAGGATGGCCACGTAAAATTAGCATTTATATCCTCAACCTTTATTTATCAATAAGCTTCCAGTGTGTAAAGGTTTGTAACGTTAACCACATGTCAGAAATAATACATGGTCAACTTAACCCTCCAGGCCCCATTCTCCACAATTGTCCAATATATAAATCTTCACCTAGATGCTTATCATCTTCTAGAATGGGCACTTTGCAAATAAACTTCAGCAGCATATGCTTGGATGACTCAAGACATGGCCACAAAATGCAATATACAAATTAACATGGAGTAAGATAGGTTAGAAATAAATAAAAAAAAAAAAACGTTAGAATTTTTTCAAAATTTTAATTTTAATTTCTAAACAAAAGTTTGACTGGTCTTGATTTTTGGACTTTTTTGTTGAGCTAATGTTTTAGTTCCTTTAGTCAAATATCATTGTTAAATAATAACTAATATTAATTTTATTATAATTTGTGGTGTTTCAGAAATAAACAAGGATGTTAAGGTGAATGTAAAGTTATACGAAGATGGATAAAATAAGAAATGAGGATATTCAATTAAAAGTATCAGCGGTACCGATATCTGAAAAGACGAGGGAGCATATATTGAGGTGGATTGCGCTCATTATGAAAGAGCTGGATGCTTCACCTAAATACAAGAATGTGTTATCAAGAGCTCGACACAAAGAGAGGTAAATGTCAACCGAAACTTACATGGGAAAGATAGTTAAACAAGACCTAATAGAATGAGATATAGATTGACGAACAGTATGTCTTAGAACGAAGTGGAGAAAAATTATAAACTTGATGGAAGATTAAACCCATTAGTAATTCTATGTTTGAGTCGTTCCCTTATTTTTATTCTTTTTCTCTTCATTTTTTCCGTTCCCTTGTTTTTATTTTTTTTCTCTTCATTTTTTCTTCTTCCTTTAGCCCCTTTTTTATTTTAGCTTATTTTTTCTCTCTTTTGTCTTATTTATACTTTTTTCTTGCACTCTTTCTTTTTTTTGTCTTATTTTTTATCTATCATTGGGTTCATCTATAATCAATCCTAATTAACTTCATTAAAGATGAGGACGTGGATGTTGATGTTGTTGCTCTTGTGGTGGTTCAAAACTCTAAAAAATACTTATATGAAAGGTGTTAAATTATTTATAGTGGCTAAAACATGACAAAAATTGTTTCTCTAACATAAAAAAAAAAAAAAAAAAAAACTTCTCAACTTCAATAGCTAAACTCAAACAAAATAAATCAAATAAACATATTATTCAAAGGAGCACAAGAAATTAACAGCCAATAAAGTCCAAAATAACATTTAGTCTTTCACTTGTTTTGATTGTGATATTAGTTCCTTTTACTCCTTCACTTGTCTCTTGCTCTTCCGTAACCTTAGTCTTTAAAGACCGCATTTATTTGGATAACCCAAGTTTCACCGAGTGGAAATAGACTTGTTTTGTTTACTTCTTTAATTTTTGTGATGTAGATATGGTTGCTTTACTCGCCAAATTCGTGGTGGGTTTCCGTGTGAATGAGTAAAATTTGTGTGTGCAACATGTATCTTTCTAGATTTCCTCTGTTTGTCTTAGGATATTTTCGCAATGGGTTCGTCGACGCTGGAGAGGAGTGAGAAGTAAATAGCCAAGAAGAGAAGAACTGAGGAATTTGCTTTTTATACCTGGGAAAGTAATTTCTGACGGTTAAAACTCACTAGAAACTGTTAATATAGTTCAAGCAAATCAAGAATATAATCTCTAATACTTTTTTACTGCCAAAAACTAAACGCCATAAAATATTAATAAAACTAATGCTACATCACAACTCAATATTGATATTTGATAGTGGGACTAAAACATTAATTGAAAAAAAGTTTAGAAATTAAGACTAGTCAAATTTTATTTAATGACTAAAATCCAAATTTTTAAAAAGTTCAACAACTAAAAACTTAATTAACAAAAAAAAAGCTAGATATAGTGAGATATCCAACATTCTTTTAAGGAAAAATTGAAGGCAAGGGGTTATATTATTTTTATTTCATATATGACAAACTACCAGCCATATGTATATAAAATTAAGGGAAATCTCTCATAACTTCCAAGCCAAGTCATACATATTTAAATGTTCAAGATTAAAAAAATACACATAATTTGTTAAGTGTCATGTGAGTATTAACTAGCTTTTGAATCTTGACCATTTAGATATAATTTAATAATTTATATTTATAATTTTCAGTTCTCAACAATAAAAAATATCTCACTTGACACGTCCTTGTACATACCTACAGTGGCGGATCCAGGATTTTAAGCATGGGGGGCCAATTCAAATGGATAGAAAAAGAAGTGGTGTGTGTGTGTGTGCAACCTTATCAAATGGGTCGGAGGAATAATGAACCAAACTCCATTCTCTCACACCGTTTGATCCTTCCATTGGTGTGTTTCGCTTCGTGCGGTTTGGTCTACGTGTTCCTCTCTGAGGTGCTCACAAACAGCAGAAACAGAGTTTTAGAGTTTCAGAGGTTAGTTGAAGATGGCGTGGCGTCGGAGAATGATGGAGGGTGCTGTAGAGGGATTGAAAATTTGGAGCTTTGGGGTGCAGCAATGAAATGGGGTTCCGAGTTCAAATTCAACAGTTCTGAAGCATGGGGGGGCCCAGGCCCCACCAGACCCCCCTGTGCGTCCGCCACTGCATACCTAAAGTCAATGTATTTGTCTATGCAAAAATGTAGGATTTTGATTGTGATCCAATTCTAATTTTAATTTTTAGTTAATAGGTTTTTATCATAAAGAATATCATCTTGTTTTTATTTATTATTGTTTTTAAAATTTTATAATAAAAAATTGCTTTCTATAAATTATGCTAAAGGTGATTGATAGCAAGACTCTTTATAAAAAAAAATTAGGTATTATACAAGTACATTTTTTTCTTAACATTTAATGATATATTGACTTATTATTTAACAACAACAAAAAAACTACCGTTATTAGATTCTTTAGCTCTTTGATCCATCACGTGAGATCCTAAATTTTTTTATAAGTTCACTTCTTTACATTGATTATGTGACTAATTATTGATATGGGACAAATTAATCACACTTAAAAATTTATCACCCCTACTATTTAAAGATGTATTAGGTGCAAATCATTTTTAATTCTTCCTCACAAGCTTAACTTATATTGTTATATTATCAACTGTCACCCTCATTAACATTATTTAATGAATTTGATAACACATAAGATTTTTAACTAATTAACATGTTAAATTCCCTAAATAATGTGACATCACACATTATTTGAGTGATTATAAATTTGTTTACTCTACATTATATTTAATGAAATTCTAATAAAAATATCAACTAAAAACAAAATCAAGAAATTAAACAAAGTAGACACCTATTGAACATTTATTCTCAGCTAACTGCAACCGAATAGCTGGCATAGCTGCTAACTTGCAACAACGTATATATGAGGCAAAGTACATTCTTTACAAAGTATATCATTGCCCCAAATCTTTCTTTTGAATGCATTGTATGGCTATTAGTTTGGCAGAAAAAAGAACCAATTAGAATCATTAGATGAAATGAAAGAGAATTTATCTTCGTCAGCTACGGGCATATTTCATTATTGGGAGGTAGATACCTTCTCATCAGTCGCTCCCCTATATATTGAGAGCCAAACCAACTCTGTAGTCTTCACCATCAAGTTAATTACAGAAGATATATATATATATATATATATATATATATATATATATATATTCTAAGAAAACACATAATATACATCTCCTTCAATTCTGCCATTGGGTTGATAATTAACAAAGTGAATCAATTACAGAATAGTCTATGCATGCTTCAGGTTTGTTAATTTGTGGAGGTGACAGAAGAGAGTGAGCACTTGGCTCTTTCCTAGCATGGATCTTTCGTGCTAAAAGCTGTGTGCTCACTCTCTCTCTGTCACCACCTCCTTTAACTCCCTCCCCTCTTCATTTCATACTAGTCTTTTGTCTGTATCATACTGAAAGTTCTATATTAATACTTCAATTGCATGATATATATATTCAAGTGCAAGTCATCACATGCATATTTCATTTGCCATTTATTAAATAACAGGTAACTGGGTAATCTTAGGTATATAAAGAAAAATAAATCAAATTAATGATCATGGATTCTGTTCCTATGTGTGACTGTTAATGTGTTCTTAAATTTTCTTCTTCATTGTATGCCAACCATATGAAGATGTACTACTCTTTATACGTACTGACTGAATTTTATCCTATGATGTCTATATATATTTTGAGGATTGCCATGGGACTGTTTGTATATGCTGGCTCTGGTGATCATGCAACTCCTTAGATATCCCAAACAAGATATGATGCAAGAACTTGCAATTATGGGACTCGATCGCGAATTTCTGCTCTGTACGTATGCATTACAATATTGCATGTACGTATGTTGTTAATTGTTAAATAGCTACTAGCATCTGATGAGAAGTGTTAAGCCACCCTAGCAACCATGTTGAACCTTTATCGATCTTTAATTATTGTAAAAGAAAAATAATGTCAGTGAGTTCCATATTAATTAAGTTTATAAATAAGTTTTTTTTTTGTCAATATGTAAGAACCAAGACAAATATCGATCGGATGATTGGAGTTAGATATTTTGTAAATAAGTTTTTGTTTAAATAAGGTTTCAAATAAACCATTTACTAAAAAAAGTCTAAAATGAAAACCAATTTTGGATAAGAATATGTTTTTTAAGACATAAGAATGTCTTGTTTTAAAAGCACAAAATCCTTGATATAAAACACTACAGGAGAGCATGGTGCGTGGTACAGAATTTAAATGAACCTTATATTAGTTCTTTTGAAAATTGAAATGTCATGATAGTTATGTTTGAAAAAAGTAGTTGAAAAATCAGTTAAAAGTTTTAAAGTTATAGTTCGAACTTCAAAGTTGAAAAGTTGTTTAATAATTGAAATATTAATAAATATTAATAAGTGTTTGGTAAAATTATTTATTGAAATATTAATAAATATAAAATGATATAAATAGAGATGTTTATATGATATTTTTAAATAAATTTTAATATTATTTTATGCATAAAATAATCCTAATTTTATTTTTTAATTAATTTTGAACTTTTATAATTTTTATTTAAATATTAATCATTTTAATTCTTTCAATTATTATATTATTTGAATTTATATATTTTATTAATAATCTTATATTAATTTTAAAATATTTTAAACTAAATTTAAAATAAAATAAAAATATCATATGCTTAATTTTTTTGACAGATATTATATGCTTAAATAGTTGCCATACTTCCATTATATTGATTATTATAATAAAATATCATTGTGTACTTTTAATACCACTGCATGTTATTATTGTCATGTTGACCAATTATCAATATTTTGAAGTAAAATGCTAAAATAATAAAATAATTAATATTTAAAATAAATAGTATAATATAAAAATCCAAAAAATAATATAAAATTCTATTATGTAAACTAAAAAGGATAAAAGGTAAGCTTAATAAATATTTTAAGAATAACAAAGAAATAAAATTAAAAAATTAAAAATTAGCGTAAAAAAATACTAGCTACTTGAAGTAGCATAAAAAAACACTACAAACAACTAAAAAAAATATTTATCAAACATTACCAATACAGTCAAACAATTTTATATTTTTTTTGCAAAAAAGTCCAAAAGTTAACTGAAAATACTTATCAAATATATTATATATTTGTTAAAAATGCTAGTCAATATTTTTTTTTCAATTAATATGAAATATCGACTTGCTTGCCTTCATCAATTTTTTTATTTATAATTAATCTACTTTTTTATGTTTTCCTAAATTAAAAGTTAAAATGTTTTATATTTATACATTTTCATTATTTTTCATATGTTATAACATATATACTAACAGATTATCTCCTTACCCAGGAAAAAAAAAAAACAATTTATCCTTTAAATTTCATCTCCGACGTAAAACGAGTTTTATTAGCACAAGAAAAGAATAGCGAACAGTCAGAGCAATGATCATAAACAGATAACTCATAACTGTAAGTAAATTCAACGGTTGCTGTGGTAGTTGAAGAATTGAAGAGGAGCAATTAAATTAAAAGTGTCGTTGACCAACTGAAATATGTCCAAACCGTCGCGGAGATCGGTTGCCGTTGCCGTGAGCGGCTGGTCCAAGGGTAGCCGGCGAGCAGTGCAGTGGGCTGTGGACAATTTGGTCCCTCAAGCCGATAGGTTCATCTTAGTTCACGTCATCCCTCCAATCACTTCAATTGCAACACCAAGTACGTCACGTCGTTCTCGCCAACTATATGATTCATAAGAAGAAACTAACTAACTGAAATGCGTTGTTGTTGTTGTTGTTTTTGCAGCTGGAGAGTATATTTCCATTTCTGAAGCAGACGCCGATGTGTTTGCAGCTTATGTGCAGGATGTGAAACTAAAATCTGAACAAATCTTTGTTCCGTACAAGAAACTCTGCGATTCAAACACGGTGATTATTTCTTAGCATATGCAAATACACTATTTCTTAACAAATCAAGGATCCGTTTAGATAAACAAGTATACTTACGTATAAACTGAAGATGTTTTAGGTTCTGTTTGAATAAACTTCCCTCGTACATACTTCTACTAGAAAGAAAACCATCAATTTATGCACTTAGAGCGTGTTTGGATACAAGGCTAGGCTGGAAGTGCTCTTGAGAGTTTCTATATTGGAAGAAGCTCTCAAAAAACACTTGGGGTTTGTATCACTTTTTAGAAACTCTCTCATCCGTTATAATAAGCTATCTTGGATAACTCACAGAAATAAACTGAAAATTGTCATAAGCTCTCCCAATCAATTACACATATGCTTATGCGTAATGAGATAAGCCATGCGATAAATTCAAATAAGTTGTAAATAAGCTCTTTCAAAAACACCCTAAGACACGACTACTGTAATTTAAAAAAGTCTCAGATCTCTAACTCTCTTAGGCAAGATTGCAAGAGTGAGAATACGTTTGAAAAAATGCAACTGATGGAAACTGGACTTAAAATCTGTATCCCTATTGTGAGGACAATGAGTGTAAAAAAGGAGGAGGAGATATGTTTAAAATACAAATGTAGTATTGGATATGAATATGCATGCTGTTAATTTCAGATTTTCCGTGCTTCATAACTTGGTTTTCTGGTCAGCTCTAGTTTCAACTTGAGATTGAAAAGGTGTTAAGGGAAGGTTAATGCGGAAATTTTGTAGATGGAAACAGTACTGCTAGAAGATGACAATGCTGCAGAAGTACTTCTTAGCTTTATTTCGGAGTCTGGGGTCCAAATATTAGTGCTGGGCTCTGACTCCTCAAATTTCATAACAAGGTATGTGTTTCTAAATATTCAAGTGTTAAAGGCTAAAACAAACATTGTGATTTTTCTGTTTTGTTGATATATCAGTCAATGTGAAATAATCTTACTATATTGGATTATGTCTATTTATCATCAATGAAGTTTCAGAGTTATGCTACTACATAGTATGACTTACTGTAGTGGAAATTATAAATGTTTTTGAACTTTTATATAACAGATCGACTTGAATTTAACTTCCTGTAAGCATCTATTATCTAATTAGGTTTTCCCAATTAGGAGTTTGGCACTTGCATGCTAAATCTGTCACCTCAACCGAAAACTTTCGTTGGAAGTACAACGAAATTAATTTTCAGTTTTTTTTTTTTACAAACAGTTCATCTAAGGAAGAATGGATCATAAAGTAATTTACAATAATGCTCCTTTACTAGTTACTAGCTTCTAAAATCCAGTTTTTCTTCTTCCAGAAAGCTAAAAGGACCTGGGATACCAACTACCATTCTAAGATGTGCTCCTGACAGTTGTGATGTATATATTGTAGCTAGAGATAGAATTATATCCAAGTTGGCTGACTTTTCGTCTTCACGTTCTCATGGTATAATTGAAGATCTTGCATTTCAGGATTTTGGTGTCTGCACCGACGCCCTAATTGTGTGACCATCTTATATTGGTTTTGGATGATGCTTTCATAGAATTAGGGTCTTGAATTTATCTTTATGGAAGAAGTTGTATAATTTCTGATTTTTTTTTTAATATTTCCTCCAACAGAGACTAGCCCTAGGTACTTCTTGTCTACTAAAGTAAATAAAGAGGACAATGGTGCTGGCATTGGCAGAGAAATGTCTGGAATTAGTTCATCCTCAACTGAACCTAAAATTCTAAGGAATTTCCGGTTTTTATCTATATCAGAGCGTAGCTACATTGGTCTGCAATCATCTAGTCGTAGGAATTCTTTTGAAAATTCTACCAAAAATGAAAAACAAAATCCAGAAAACTGTGGAGATGATATTGAAACTATCAGCCTCCACTCATTTGACTCCATTGCTTCTGCACAACATGAACAGGTAACTTTTTTCTTTTTAGTCAAAAGGAACCATTCAGGGGGCATCACATATGAATAACTTCTTGTGAAAATGGTATACTTTTTATTCTCCAACATGGCTGTAGTGTTCATATGATGTGTACTTATGTCTTGTGCAGTTAGTCATGCAAGAAGAAGTGGAACGGCTGCAGCTGGAGTTGCAAAATACTATCACCATGTACAAACAGGTCTGTGAAGAGCTGGTTCAAGCTCAAAACCAGGTGAGAGTTTGATAACATTTGAGTTCTCTTTTGTTTGTAAAAGGAAATACATGTCTGGGTCTCTAATTCAGCTAAGCCATTTTCTTTTATCCCCCTCCCTCCCCCCACGTTCTCAATGCCTAAGCCAATGCCTACGAAAAGTATCAACCAATTATTTGTTAAAGAAAAGGCAAATGTTTTTCCCTAAGAGCATATAATGCTGCTTATCAATTACTTTTAAACATAAAATTTTGGATGACTAAAACCTGATCCACAGCCTTGAAGTCCACAAAATTAAAATTCAATAAATAAATCAAAGCAAAATGGAAAAAAATTGGTTTCAATCATATTCAAACATAAAGCCTATGCCCTCTTTAATTTCAACAATTATTCAAAATTTAGTTTTTTAAGAGCCACAGCCATGTCTGCTTCATTGTGGCACAGTTGCTAAAATTGGACTTAAATTAAATCGTTAGTTTAGAGTTTGGCACTTCACAGTAATTATGCTCCAATCAGAGAACTTTATATCTTTATGAGTTTGCACTTTTTACTTGCAGGCCCTTTTACTTTCTTCTGAATCTCTTGAAGAAACTAAAATAGTTAATGCTTCCTTAAAAAGAGAGGAGATTTTGAGAAAGTTTGCTGCTGAAGAGAAAACAAAGTACTTAAAAGTCATGAAGGAGCTTGAGGAGGCGAAAAATAAGTTTTCCAAAGAGTCATATAAAAGACAGATGGCTGAACTTGATGTCCTTAAAGAATCAATAGAAAGACAGAGAATTGTGGATACATTGCTCTCAAATGACAGGAGATACAGAAAGTACACCATGGATGAAATCAAGCTAGCGACGAACTTTTTTGCTGAGGACTTGATAATTGGTGAAGGAGGATATGGGAAAGTTTACAAGTGTAATCTTGATCACACACCAGTAGCTGTAAAGGTTCTGCACCAGGAAGCAATCAACAAGAAAGAGGAGTTTCTAAAAGAGGTCCTTCTTGTGCTTGAATTTTCTTCCCTTTGAAATTGTTTATATGAGAGTGAGATTCTGAGACTAACTCTTTGTTGTGTCCTTCTAGTGGGGTTCTTCATATCATATTTTAAATGTTCCAAGAATCTAAAGCATGAACTGATATATAAAACTTACAAATGTAAGCTCTAGTATCCAAGTCCCTTGGAAATTTAAAAATTGGCTATCCCACTACCTCTACTACAGGAAAAGTTGACTGATAAAAAATTAGTAATAAACTAATCCTTGACAGATCAAACTTCCTTAGGATTTACTCTTTTGTTCGTTCTTTGTGTGCTGCAATAGTCCTCATATGAAATTTGCTGATTTAAAAGTTGATTGATTTTTCAAACTATACTCCCTTGCATCACATTTTTCAATGCTTCCTAATGATAGGTGCCCTTTAAATATCTTAAGTGAATTCAATATTTGTATGCTGCAATAACAAGAGAAAGCATTCCTTCTGAGTTTCTGTTGTCTCCCATTTGTTGCAGGTTGAGATTCTTAGTCAACTACATCATCCTAATATGGTATTGTTACTTGGAGCCTGTCCTGAGAGTGGTTGTCTTGTTTATGAATACATGGAAAATGGAAGTCTAGAAGACTATCTTCTCAAAAAAAATGGAAAACCACCACTTCCTTGGTTTTTTCGATTTCGTATAGTTTTTGAAATGGCTTGTGGGCTCTCATTCTTTCATAATTCAAAGCCAGAGCCTATTGTCCATCGAGATATAAAACCTGGCAATGTCTTGTTAGACAGAAATTATGTGAGCAAAATTGCAGATGTTGGGCTGGCTAAACTCCTTGTAGAAGTCGTGCCTGACAATGTCACAGAGTACAGAGAATCAATTCTTGCCGGTACTCTGCATTACATGGACCCAGAGTATCAGAGAACTGGCACTGTCAGACCAAAATCAGATGTATATGCTTTTGGAGTTATAACTCTCCAATTGATAACTGGTCGACATGCACGTGGACTCATTGTGACTGTTGAAGATGCAATTACAAATGGCTCCTTCCGTGATATTTTAGATCCATCAGCTGGAGATTGGCCACTGGATGAGACAGTGGAGTTGGCTCAAGTAGCCCTTAAATGCACTGCACTCAGATGCAGAGATAGACCAGAAATTGATACTGAAGTTCTTCCAGTGCTCGAAAGATTTTCTGCTGTGGCAAATGCTAGTGCAAGGATGGGAAGAAATAGTGTAAGTGCGCCAAGCCAGTATTATTGTCCAATCCTTCAGGTATAACAAACCTGCACTTATCTGATGAACATGTGGTTATTGTGTTTTGATATCTTTGTGATGCATATCATTTTCAGCTATTTGTTCATTCTTGGTTGATTTGTGAGTACTGCAGGAAATCATGGATGATCCATATATTGCTGCGGATGGGTTCACTTATGAGTATTTAGCAATCAAGGCATGGCTCAGCAAACACAATGTGTCACCCATGACAAAGCTTAAACTTCAGCATTCTGTGTTGACTCCAAACCATACTTTACGTTCAGCCATTCAGGAGTGGAAGTCTGGAGTGACCTTTTGATTAGTAAGCAGTGAATCTCTTACTAGTTACCGCTCCACAACGCACTTTTACTGGGAGCATAAAAACAGTCACAATTTGAATTGTACAAAAGGTTTGTAAGAAAGGTGATGGGATGGAGAGAGAGAAAAAAAAATACTATAAAAAGTATCGTAAGAAATTGTTGTATGAAAAGTATAACTCTAAGAATTCAGTTGCACGTGCTGCTATTTTTTTTTTCCATTTAAGGTTGCATATAAACTTTCTTTAGCCATTGTATTTATATCACAAAGAGAAATGTTAGCAGCGTGACAACGTGCAGACTTTTCTTACGAACTTGTTGGACAAGAACGAAAGTTTATTGCGGATGAAATATTAGCATATTCATGTACATCGTGACATTGTTCCATTATTAAAGTATTGGCACGTTATAAATCTAATGATCATAATATAATGGACTTTTATTTGCTTTATGTTCCAAAGTTAATTACTTTGCCATTGGGAATATTTTGTAATTCATAATGAAATTTAAAGCTTTGTGATGTAATGGTGCAGATAGAACATACTAATTACTTGTGCGTATAGAAAGAAAAGAAAAATAAGTAAGATAAATTGTTTACGATATCCCATTTGCCAAACAATGAAACTCTTGGCTTCTGAATATCTCCAATTTTACGCCGTACATGTATGTTTCCCTTTCGTGGAGCCTCTAGCACTTTGATGAAAAGATCACTTTCCATATTCTAATTTCTTTCAATCTTATTTCTCATTATTCACGTACCGTTTATCCTTACAGGTGTGCTATATATAAGATGAGCACCAGTATTCGATTGCTGCTAGGGCCACTGCATAGCAGAGTAGCAAACTACTTTACTATGGCTCTTACTAGTTACAATCCCTTCAGCCTTTACATACATGTAATCATTTGTAACTTTATTTCTACATTCTGGTGACTTATAGCCAAAGGGGTGTAGCCTAGCAAGTAACATCCATAAACATCAACCATCTACTTGTGTAAACTCTAGAGCATTTGCATCGGGATCACGTGCAAAGATTGCTGGTCTTCCAGAATGACTAAGTGTGTAAGGGATCCCTGAAAAGTAGAAGACCAAAGAAAAAGTGTCACAAAACAGATCCTAGAGCATGTGTCATTTAAAAGGCTGTAAATCATGGTGAACCGCAAATTTATGTTGTTTAAAGAAGGAAAGAAGTTGTACCAGCTTTATCAAAGATTGCTTTCAGCTTGGAAACATCACGAATCGCAATACACATGTGACGATCTCGACCACCATGTTGAGCTCGTCCAGTTAAAGGGTCAGGGTTTGGAAGCTCCATCAAATGAATCATCTCAGAGCCTACCCACAACCAAGCACCTCTGTATGGAAGCTTATCATGTGGCCTTGATTCATTAATCTTGAGGCCTAAATTCCATTCAATTTAGTTATTCATGTACTTCATTGTAACACGATGTACAAAGATAATTTTAGTTTGAACAAGCTGGCATACCTAGAACGTTTTGATAAAATTCAAGTGATCTTTCTAGGTTTTCACATAAAATTCCAACATGGTGCATACAAACGACCCCGTAATCTGAAAATTTCCAGCAACATCAAAATACAAATAATGGATCAAAAGCAACTCTGAAACACATGAATAAAGCAGACAACGAACAATAACCAACTACATACCACTTTCTTCATTGATAGAGACTGATTCTCTGTCAAGTACATCCCCTTCAACAGCTGCCTGAGCTTTTATTGTCAAGCTAGGAACATGCCATCTCCCATTTCTTACAGTAGCATGAGAAAATTTGGATTGCAGGTTTTTGGTCATGGGAGAAAAGCTTACATAATTCAACTGCAACAAAAAAGGTTTGTGGTGAAGTGTCAATTAACAATGGCTCACTGCTCAGAAACTGCTGAAATTCAGTTCGAAACAATTGAAGTTACATGCTTTCAAGATTCAAAGGCATTTGTGATTTATCACATGATGCAAATTGTTGGCTTGCCAAACTGTATCAAATCAAGTTATTCAAATCGCAAATAACTATGTTTACTGCCAACACCAAAAAAGCACAAAAGAGACAGAAACATGTCAAAACAATCAGAGGCAAGAGGAAGTCATGTGGTATCAATATCCCAATCAGTGATGTTTTTTTACATCTGAAAAGGCATCAAATGCCCAAGAAAATTCATTTTTCTCCCTCCAATCCCTTCGGTGGATAACTTTTGACTATGGACAATGGCCATGTTTATTGTTTACCACCAACAACACAGAGGACAAGTGGCACGAAACATATCAAACAAGTGATGACATAGTAATTTATTTCCTGAGCATTTTTATACTCCTAGTAAGCTATCTTATTATTAAAACAGCCCAACAACATGAGTAGCTCATGCATTAGAAATGCGTGGATTTTGAACCATGTAATAAAACACCATGAGGTTGCACAAAAGAATTAAAAGACAATCCCACCAACTTCCAAATTGGGAACAACACGTAAAAAGCAAACACCCCCACTAAAGTCTCCAATCCTAACCCCCCCACAAAAAAAAAAAAGGAAACATTGTGATTATTATTGGACACCCAATTTGGCATATTGTAAGCAAAAGTGCAAAACAGAAAAGGCAAGAATACAAGTGACAAGAGATTGCTGAACATGATGAATTCCAAAATCACCTTTTGGTTCAAAGGAGAGAGAAAGGAAGGTGATTTGAGAAGAGACGCCATGGCAGAACAACAATTCATAGGGTGTCTACTAATTTGGCATATGATTTAGAAACCCCGTATGATTATAGTGAGTAATGAGTGGACGCAGCACCCTTACCAGTTTCTGGTGCTCCTCAAATTTCAGAGTAAACACTAAACACAGGCCACTATTATAAAATCCCAACATAGTAGAGACCGATCAGTAAATATGTACAAGTATGGAGAGTATCACAATTTGCAAAAACTACCGATTTTCAGTTTTTCTTATTATAGTATGTACTTATGCTACGTACAGTTTGATTTCGTGAATATAATGTGAAGTTTTCATTATTGAAAAAAATATAATTAATAATAATGATGCATTGCATTTTAAAAAAAACCTTAATATTTTAGAGGACGTAAATTCAATTATAAAGTAATTAATACAAGTTAGTTTAAGTGGATGGTAATTTTTTTTAAAACATGTTATTAGTAAGAAGTTGTCTCATTATAAATAATAACAAATCTTCCGAAATCTTAAGTGAATATAAGATTAATAATTTTTTTCTAACAAGAATTATTTTATAATTAATGATTAATTATAATTCAAATTCGGAAGAACACAAATTTTTATCACTTGTGTTAATCCATTGTTGGTATCAGATGATGAATTTGTTATGTTTATGTCATGATTTTTATTATATATGATTTTAATTTTAATACTTAAATTTATATTTTAATCATATTTTGATTATTAAATATTTTTATTTTTAAAAGTATTAATAGGTGTGTATTGTGTTATTGTGTATGGTGTTTTTTTTATGTGTGTCACATAACTTTTTTAAATTTGTTACTTATATTTTACTTTTTTAAAAACTAAAAATAGGTAAATGTTGACGCATGTTTTTTTTATATTATTGTGATACATATAATGTTAGTATATTAATT
>PYAF01002407.1:1953716-1982914 GCA_007407185.1 Glycine tomentella
TATATTAATTATTAGTTACTTTTTAAAATCTTAATTTGATTTTTTTAATTTTTAAAATGAAACAACATTTTGTAAGTTACATTCAAACACTTTTAAAATTAAGTAAGCACTTAGTAACATAATATCTAAATACTAAAAAATCTTATTTTTTGAACTAGAATATTTGATTTTTTGGTAGAATCTCGAAGTATTTTCAATAATTTTGATCCTTTGTGCAAATTAATCTTCGATCCGACTGAATTACACTTAAAGTTTTTTTTTCTCCTTCTTTAAAACTTAAAAGTGTGTTTTAAATTTTATATAACAAAAAAATGTTTAAAAAAATCTTAATAAAGTTGTTTGCTTTTTTCTTTTCTCTGTTTGAATATTATATCGAGTGCGGAACAATAATATATGGCTTGGGTCCCCTGTAAAGCTTGAACGTTTTTGGGAACTTTTTTTTAGACACATTGGATGTTAACAATTAAAAAAAAAAAAAAAGCGTTCTGCATGACATATTTTGGGATTTAAAATATTGCTTGTGAACAAATTTTGTTGCATTTTCCTTATATTTTATTTTCAAGCAACAATTACTTGTGTAAGCAATTTGCTCATATGTGGCAGTCACATTGACACCTATCCATGAATTATTTAAGGATTTCATTCTTAAATTTAACAACCCGAAATTCAACAATCCAATCATACAACACTGCAGAAGTTACTCTAACATTGCAATTATGAAATGGAAATTATCTGACCAATCTCATGGGAAAGGGTTGTATTTATTTTCGATTAATTATTTATTTATAGATCAAAATATCAAATTAATAAGTATAACGAATTAATTAATCACTTACTATATAATTAAAAATTATTTAATATGTCATTGTCACTTAAAATACTCAAACAACCGAGAGCTAGAATCTAAGTTCGTGTTGACGAAAAAAACGAGTAAGCTTAAGACCCGTGATAGATACATACAAATGATATAATGGTCAACAACCCTTATGATGAAATACACGCACAAAAATGGAAAATGCATGTGGCTTGCTCGAACGAGGTGCTTAAAATTTTGAATTATGGTTTGATTTTATTTTTTAATACTTTAGGAGGCAGGAAGAATTGAATAAATTGTATGTACATTTTTCTAATATAATGATACCATCACGTGTTAGGCATGATATTACAGTAACTGACCTAGTATTTTTTATTTTCCATTAATAGTTTGATTTTGTTGATGCTTAATAAATTATTTGGGGACTTCTTTGGCCTTTAAAAAAATATTTGGGGACGATTAACATCAACTTTGATAGAAAGATATGTTACTAAATGTTAAATTTTTTATTCCTAGTATAATACCAAAAGAAAATAGTTCTAAAGTTAAATATGATTTATAAATACTTCATCGATGTAAAGCTGTTTTGCCAAAGTCAAATGTTTTCACAACTTAAATTAATATTACGTGGGAAACTGATAATTCATATGATACGTTCGTATAACCATTTGACAGTGAATTTTTTAAAACAACTCAAAGTTCAAACTATTTTCGGGTAGAAAATTCAAAACTTAGCCTACACTTCGATTGACCTCTCTACAAACTACTAAAGTAGGGTGAGAATACATTAAATGGTTCGGAAAACAATGGCTTAGCCTAACTTATTCATTAAAAAAAATACAATTTTAGTTTGTGTATTGCACAGGGTAGATATTTATTTTATAATAAAAAATTAAATATATATAAAGTATATTATAATTAAAATATGTAATTAACAAATATTTTATACATATATGAAATGGAAACATTCCTAATTTTCTGTTAATTGTTATATGGGCGATATTATTATGAATTTTGCTATCTTAACGATATTAGTTAGAGAATTTTTTTAAAAAATATTTAATGTATAAGTTATATAAAAATATAAAAAGGTCATAAACAATATAATTTTATATATTTTAATTACAAATATTTAATTTCTTAACTAGTATGTCTAGGACACAAATTAACATTTAACCATTATTATTTTCCATGAGTCTAAAGGGTGTTACTTTGACATATTGGTTGAATAAAATGCTAGGGGCTAAGGAGTCCGGACAGTACACGCAAAAAAAAATTTGAGTTCGCGAATTATACGGATTACAAATTACTTGTAGCAATGCGTTCAGTTTTATATATTTTTAATGACTTTTATGTCTCTTATATGATACATAATTTTATTAAACACCCCACCAGAATGAAGTGTTCTTAATTATTTAATTTCCTTAATAATAAGTTGTTAAAAAGAAAATCCTTAATACCAATATCATCAGACCATTAATTACAACTTTTAATTAATCTAAGCTAATAATGGTATTCTAACACTTTAATTGAGACCAAAAAATCAAATATGGTAAAGTTAATAAATAACATTACGTTTTTAATGAATTTTTACGGTATGTTTTTATTGTAAAATTTATTACTCGCTTTCCTTTATCATTTTTATAACATTGTTTGTTTGTTTTTATATGTGAGAATCAAGATATTGTTAGAAAATTTATTATAATTTACATATTTTATTTAATCAATTGACTTAGACTTTTTAAGAGAATATTTTTTATAAGACATATATTAGTATAAAATATTACTTGTTTTTTCTTATAAAAAAGGATAAGAGATCTTAAAATATCTTTAATTAATTAATAAATTGTTTAGACAAAAAAAAAATGTAGGAGGAAATTTTGTATCTCTTTTAAGAAGATTAGAGAAGATGAATAACGATTAAATGGGAAGCAATAAAGGAAAAATAAAAAGATAATTAATTTTTAAAAATAAGAATAATTTTGATAAAATAACAAATTATTGACAAATTTATTTTCTTTAACTTAATTAATTAATTTTTAAGAGATATGAATTAATGGAAAGGTTTCACAGAAAGTAAAAAGGACAGAGGGTGTACTTTTATGGAGATAGACAGAGGGGGTGTACGTTTTATTTCTTTATACTCATTTAATTTTATAGTTTTTTCTTAACTGGTAAGATTCATAGGAAAAAAACAAAATAGTATTGTGAGGCTGAGTATAAAATGATTGAAGGTAATACTTATTCCGTTTTTAATTTATTTTGATATATAAGAAATGTAAATAAAAATAATTAATGTTATATTTAAAAATTAAAATGATAATTATTTTAAAATATATAAAACTAAACTATTGGACCAGACAAGTGCAGGTAGCTTGACGGTCTTACCTGTCATTGAAATACAAGCGAAAGACGTATCGGCCTATATTCTAACCAATGTGATCTCTATTAGTGATGGACAAATATGTTTGGAAACAGAGCTCTTTTATTGCAAAATTAGACTTGCTATTAACTCGACTTATCTGTCCGTCAGAGTATTTTTAGTGATAGATTTCAAATTGAGATCTTAAATCACTTTTTAATGGACCCCATAGCACCAAGTAGAATCAAAGATTTTTTAAGATTTATAACATTTTTTTCCTTTTTTTCCTTTATTGATATATCCCAAATTGTGATCTTAGATAATTTTAATGAATTTCACATGAATCTCACTTTAAATATTCAAAATTTAATTAAATTAATTAAGTAATTAAATTTAATTAATAAAGCATGAAAAAAATATATGAATATCAATAAAGTATATAATTAATTTTAACTAATTAATTTTAACTTTTAATTTAATTTTATTAATTTTTTTCACATAAAAAATCATTTTTTTTAATTCGGTGTAAATTTTTAAGATTCTTAGGAATGATATGGATCTCCACTTTAGTGACGAATATGGAAAAAAAAAATTCAAATAAAAGATCTTCCAAAACATAATTATAATAAAATGGAGGGAGCACAGAGTAGTCCTGTTGGCTTTTGGGCTTGAACAACGTTGTCCAAAGCAAACCCAAGGATGAAGAGAGCGAAACTTCTGGCAAGGTTCCTACAAATATCCAAAGTTTTTCATTGGGGAACGCGTTGAAGAAAAACCCACGTTTCCTTTTCCTTCATATACTATACTTTGAGTATACCACTGTTTAGTGATAGTCACTGGTCAGGTCAGGGGTCAAAGGTACCGCGTTCCCATTTGTGCACACGCCTACGCTTCTTTTCCATTCCTGCACATATAAAAAGCCCCATACCCCCTCCTTCTCTTTCCCAAATTCTTCTGCGTTCACACAACCTTTTCACATGGAAATCGGCTCCCCCGCATTCCTTACCCTCGAAGACTATTCTTCCTTCTTCTTCCCTGATATGGATCCCAATTATTCCAATCTCAACAACAACAACAACAACAACAACAACAACCCAAAGAAGCGTCGTGGAAACCACGACCAATACGACTTAAACGACACCGCATTGAACGACCTCCTCAACTCCCTCATCCACTTGGACAACAAACCACAACACCAACAAACCATCATGGATCCTAACCATTTCCAACAACAATCCATACCAAACCAATTACAAATCGAATTCGACTCCTCCCCAACCAAGCGACCTCGCCGTGGCGTCGTCCAAGACATCGACATCAACGCCGCCACCGTGAGCTCCTCTACTTCCACGGTGCCGCAACAACAGCGTCGTCTGTGGGTGAAGGACCGCTCCAAGGACTGGTGGGAGCGGTGCAACAGCCCGGACTTCCCCGAAGAGGAATTCCGGCGGCACTTCCGCATGAGCAAGGCCACCTTCGACATGATCTGCCAGCACCTGGACTCCGCCGTCACGAAGAAGAACACGATGCTCCGAGAAGCCATCCCTGTGCGGCAGCGCGTGGCGGTTTGCATTTGGCGCCTCGCCACCGGCGACCCCCTCCGCGAGGTTTCTAAGCGCTTCGGCTTGGGAATCTCCACGTGTCACAAGCTGGTGCTGGAGGTCTGCTCCGCCATCAAAAGCGTTCTGATGCCCAAGTTCCTCCACTGGCCAAACGAAGCCGAAATGAAACCCATCACCGACAAATTCGAGAGTCTCTCCGGAATCCCCAACGTGGGAGGCTCAATGTACACCACTCACATTCCCATCATTGCACCAAAATCCAACGTCAACGCTTACTTCAACAAGCGCCACACAGAAAGAAACCAGAAGACTTGTTACTCTATAACCGTCCAGGGCGTGGTTGATCCCAAAGGTGTTTTTAGCGATGTTTGTATCGGTTGGCCTGGGTCTCTCTCAGACGATCAAGTGTTGGAGAAAAGCGCTTTGTATCATAGAGCTACTATGGGAAATTTGAAGGACGTGTGGGTGGTGGGAAACTCGGGACACCCTCTGATGGACGGTGTTTTGGTTCCTTACACTCATCAAAATCTTACTTGGACGCAGCACGCGTTTAATCAGAAGGTTGGGGAGATTCAGAGCATTGCTAAGGACGCTTTCGCGAGGCTCAAAGGGAGGTGGTCGTGCTTGCAGAAGAGGACTGAAGTCAAGCTTGAGGACTTGCCCGTGCTTCTTGGGGCGTGCTGTGTTTTGCATAACATTTGTGAGATGAGGGATGAGGAAATGAAGCCTCAGTGGAAGTTTGAGATCTTTGATGATGAGATGGTGGCGGAGATTAATAACGTTCGCTCTAATGCTGCGGAGCAAGCCAGAGATCAGATAGCGCACTATTTGTTGCACCATGGCCGTGCAGGGATTAATTGATTTTGTGTCATGCTCATGCTCATGCTCATGTGTTCTTCTACTTGGGATATCAGAGTTTCTCATTAATTCTTTTGGCTATGGATTATTATTCTTGTCACATTCATTATAATAAGATTGTCATGATGTAATGTTAGTGGCCGGTGATGATGGGTATAGGTATATGTATCAATTTGTATGGATATCTTTTACCCAACCAAAAAAAAATTGAATTAATATTTAATTTTGATTTTCTCAATTTTGAAAGCTTTTGGCCATGTCCTTTAAGGTTTCAGAGATTTTCTGTTTAATTTCTGTTTTTAGTTGGAAAATTAAAACAGCGGCTGGGATTACAGTTGTTGGTTGTTAAAAACTTCTCAATTAACGTAAGCTTGATACCGCGGCGTCTTTATTTTATTTTGTTTTTGGTACTAGTTAACGTGTTTTTTTATTTATTAATTTGATTCTAGTATTTTATTTTTCTCCGTGTATAATGACGTACTAATATACATTTTGTTCTGCTGTGCCCACAATGTTAGACTTTGACCCTTAAAATTATAGCTCTCCAACCTAGAAACATCATCGATGTGCTTTTATGTGTTTCGTCAGTTTTGACTTCTATCTACGCAATCTTACTCGGAGAAGGAGCATCACTGTGACGTCACATTCTATTTTTCCATTTTTGGAACGCTTCTAGTCTCAGAGTGGTTTATGAATGGCCACTCTTAAAAAACTGTGGCAGCTGGGTTGTTTATTACTTAATTTGTCCGTTTTCGCGTTACATTTTTTGCCTTTTTCTTTTCTCTGCTTCATACTACCCCGCAACCCCACCCCCCAACTACCCTTCACCCTTTTCACATTGGAGAGTTAAGACTATTTTGATTTTTGAAGACACAGAGGCACGGTTTCTTATGTGAATATATGTTTCCTTCTACCTCGACATGTCCCAGGTCCAAACTACACGCACTTTCATAAATGTTAACAACCACTGCGCACCTGTAGGACGAAAAATGACGTTAGACAACTATATGATATAAATAATTATTTTCCTCATGATGTACCTTTCTACCTTCTCTTTTGTTTTTTTCGGGATAAACAGGGCTTTGGACATGGAGAATCACGGGGTGATGAAGGAGAAGGGAGTTGCAGGTTCTTTTCTTTCTATCCCGGGCAAAGACATTGTAATTTTTCACTGAAATTTTGTTGGTCGCTTATTTATGGCGTGAATGTTTCCAAATGTACTTATTCCGTATCCTATGGGAACATGGTTGTGGACTTGTTGCAAGATTTTAATACTATTCACACATTGTATGTCGATTTATTTATTTATATTCTATTTGTTTTTTTCATTTGTCACATTATTATTGCTTTTTATGTCTCTCGTATTCTCTCTCTTATAACTCTTACTTTCCTGAATGTACCCAAAAAAAAAAAACTCACTTTCCTATATTTCTTATACCTAAAAAGTAAAAAGTAAAAAGTAAAAAGTTGAGTCCTTTGTAGTATGTACTCTGTAGCAGTCTTTCAATTTGTAATAGGATCTCAGCCGTTGGATTAATCTAACAATTACCCGAGTTATCCTCTCAGAACCATTAAAAATAAGATTTATAACAACGATTTTTCATCCTAAGATGCTACTATAGTACTATTCATGAAATTTTTCCTTTTTTAAAAAAATAAATAAGTTGTTTTCCTCTTTACCTGCAGCCCTGGTAACTGGTGAGTATCATATCCAAGATTTATGTGACGCATGCAGGTTATTCTTAACGCCAGAAGTAAGTTTATATTAAAGGCAATAACAGTTGTCATCACATGCATAATACTTTAACTATCATTCATATTGTTGCTATTTCTTCCCTTGATGATTCCTGAATAACTGTTTATTTTGTTCCAGACAAATCCAAACTCTTGTTAAGCTTCTGTCACTTGAAATGGAGAAAATAAAGACTAAAGTCAATTTTCTTTATAATGGTAATATTTATGGTTTTTTTTATAACATATTTATGTTTCTTATTGCAGGGCAAGAAATACAAGGCATATCCTTCAAGTTGCATTTTGAATGTACTAATCATATAATCCAATCACAGGATGGGTTACATCTTACATGAAGCTTTTGAATTAAAAGTCAGATTGTGCTTCCTAATTTAAAAGTTTGGCATAATCTATTTGTTCGTTTTACAATATGTCTCTCTGCTTTTTGTCTCCCTGAATAATCCAAAACTAGGCATAATTCGACCATTTATGTTAACAAAACTTAGTCAAGCGCCTAATGTCTCTATCTGTATTCCTAATATACTGTACTAATTACTAAATCTTCACATCATCACATGCAGTCAATCGGTAAAACTCACATTTTGCAAGTGTGAAACTTAAAATCATTCATTAGCCTTTTACTAATAATTTAAGCTGCTTTTGGAAGAGTTAGTTCTTGATATGGTGGCCGGTATTCATAGATTCAATTTATGATCAAGAAGTATAAAATTGAATCTTTGACAACTTTTTTTAATAAAATTTAAATTTATGTATAATTTAAGGTGGGCCTGTACACTAAAACTGCTTTTGGCCGGTATTATCATTTTCCAATCAGGGATGACTCCCATGCCTGGGGCCCCATGCTGATTAACTGATAATGACAACCTCAACTGTCATTTAAGGTAATAATTAAAGATGCATAATAGTAATTTCACCATCATCAAATCAGATAGATCTTTAACTGGAAACTGGTTATTTAAGGAAATAAAGATCCATTAATTCCCTTCTTGAAAGGTATCAGGCTCAGATAGAAAAGCAGCAATGAAGGCGCAGGTATACAAGAATGAAGAGAAAAATATTATTGATCAATCATTGTGTTTGTACATGAGGAAGATATATATATAATATGAAATACAATAGCAGAAGATATAACTGACTAACTAACTTTCAGTTATTCTCCTATCATCCCCCCTCAAACTCAGCGAAGATGTAATGACTCTGAGTTTGGTTCGAAATCGATGAAAAATAGAAGCTGATAGAGGTTTAGTAAGCACATCTGCAATCTGTTCAGAGCCAGGAATGTGTTGAATAAAAGCCTGTTGATGTAGCACACGGTCACGAACAAAGTAGAGATCTATTTCAAAATGCTTGGTTCTTTGATGCATAATGGGATTGAAGCCAAATAATTTCTGCCATAGTTGCTACCATGCTTCGCAATTCAGCCTCTGTGCTGGACCTTGAGACTGCCTGTTGCTTTTTACTTGTCCAAGAAATAAGAGTTGTGCACCATGATTAATAGTTCCCGCAAGATATCTTAATATCTTTTTAACAGCCTTCCAATGAACTTCAAGTGGGTGATGCATGAACTGACTTACTTTGTTGACAGCAAATGCAAGATCGGGACGAGTAATAGTGGCATATTGGAGACCACCAACAATAGATCGGTATAAAGTGGGGTTAGAAAAGGCAGTATCACCATGAGCTGATAACTTCTGATTTGTAACCATAGGAGTTGGCATAGGTGTAGCAGAGAGCATTTTAGCTTTATTCAAGAGATCAGTGATATATTTTGTCTGGGTCAGGTGTAAAGTAGTAGAAGAAGTGTAGACTGCCTCTAAACCAAGAAAAAAATGAATGGTACCAAGATCTTTAAGGGAGAATTGGTTGTTGAGGTGAGAAATAATTGAGGAAATTTCAGATGAATCATTGCCCGTGATTAAAATATCATCAACATAAACAAGAATATAAATGGTGGAAGAGGAAGTGAATCTGGTGTACAATGATGCATCAGACTTGGTGTTTTGAAATCCAAACTTTTGCAATGTGAGGCTGAGGGTATGAAACCAAGCACGAGGGGCTTGTTTGAGACCATAGATAGCTTTGTTTAATTTGCAAACAAGCTGAGGATTGCTGCTAGGAAATCCAGGTGGTTGACTCATGTAGACATCTTCATGTAGAACACCACTTAGAAAAGCATTATTAAAGTCAAACTGTCTGATATTCCAGCCATTTGTAAGAGCAATAGATAAAATGAGGCGAACTGTAACTGGTTTAACAACTGGACTGAACACTTCATTAAAATCAAATCCTTCTCTTTGTTGAAATCCTTTGGCAACTAGGCGTGCTTTGTATCTATGAATTCTGCCATCAGGATGTCTCTTGATTCGAAAAATCCACTTACAGTCTATAGGTTGTGTGTGTGTTGGAGGTGGAACGAGGGTCCAGGTATCATTATTGATGAGGGCTGTGTATTCTTCAACCATTGCTTGTTTCCAATGTGGGCATTTTAGAGCTTGAGAAATATTGAGAGGTGCAGAGTTAACTAAGTCAGGAGTTGAAGAAGTGGATGTGGTTGCAAAGGATTTGGGTTTATAAATGTCTGACTTGCTGCGAGTTTGCATAGGATGACTTGAGGTCACAACATTTGGATCTGGATTGGTAGCAGGTGGAGAAGATGAATGCAGTGGTGGTGCAACGACAGGATCTGAAATAGAAACACTAGAAAAACTGTTAGTAGCACCTGTGGAACGAGTGGGTGGTGTAACAGGAGATGGAGTAATGGCTTTATGTGTGGATAGAAGAGGTATTTGAGGAATAGAGCATGAAGGAATTGAAGATGAGTTAATAAAAATGTTAGAGAACATATCAGAATAAGGAAAAATAGATTCATCAAAAATGACATCTCTAGAAATATAGATTTTGCCAGAGGGAGACATACACTTATAGCCTTTGTGGTTAGCAGCATATCCTAAAAATAGGCATTTAGTGGATCGAAATTCAAGTTTATGTTTGTTGTATGGTCTAATTAGAGGAAAACAAGCACATCCAAAAACTTTCATAAAGCTGTAATTTGGTGTATTGTGATAGATTAGCTCAAAGGGAGATTTAAAATCAAGCACAGGTGATGGTAAACGATTAATAATATAAACTGCAGTGCTAAAAGCTTCTTCCCAGTAAAGTAAAGGTAATTTAGCATTAGCTAAGAGAGCTAAACCAACCTCAGTTATATGGCGATGTTTCCTTTCAACCTTACCATTTTGTTGATGTGAATAAGTGCAGGTGAGTCTATGAGTGATGCCATTGAGCTTAAGGAATTGAGTAAAGTGATTGGATGTAAATTCCTTTGCATTGTCAGTTTGAATATGTTTGATCTTAAACCCTGTGAGATTCTCAATGGTTGTTTTATATTTAAGGAAAATAGAATAAACTTGAGATTTATTTTGCAGTAAATAAAGATAGCTAAGCCTTGTGTGAGCATCAACAAACAACACATAATATTTGCAGCCAGATGTACCAGTTATAGGAGCAGGGCCCCAAATGTCAATGAAAATCACATCAAGTGGAGAATTATACATGGTAGATGAGTGAAAATGAGGTAATTGGTGTATTTTTCCTAAACAACAAGCTTCACAAACAGAGGAAGCTGAAGATTGTTTTTGAACTATAGAAGGAAGATTACATTTGTTTAATACATTTCTTACAACATTAGGGCCAGCATGGCCTAATCTTTTGTGCCATAGATCAAAGGAATCAGATGCAAAAAACAGAGCAATGGGTGAGTTTTGAACAGAAGATTGTGAATTTAGATGGATATTGGTGAACTGATAGAGACCATCTTTAAGAGTGCCCTTGAGAACAATTTTCTTGCTGACCTGAGATTTTACAAAACAATGATCAAGATGAAATTCAAAGAAAACATTGTTATCCTTGGCAAACTGGGAGACACTTATTAAATTCTTGGTAATGGAAGGCACATGTAAAAGATTAACAAGTTTAAAAACAGTGGGTGAGTGAGACGTTGTGAAAGAAGAATGACCAACATGTTGTATAGGCATACCTGCACCATTGCCAACATGAACCTGATCAAAACCATTGAATTCAGAACCAGATGAGAGATTACCAAAGTCATGCGTGAGATGATGAGTAGTTCCAGAATCAGGATACCAAGTTGTGTCAATGAGAGATGCGGGACCTGCTAGATAGGATGTGGGATGGTGAAAAGAAGGAGGTGGAGGTGGAGTTCTCTGATTCTGATTTTGAGGATACTATTGCTGAAGTCCTTGAGGGGTGTTTAGATATGTAGTGTCATAGCGGTAGAAGCATCTTAATGCAGGATGACCATGTTTACCACAAATTTGACATTGTAATCGAGTTTGATTCCAAAAAGAACCTTGGTTTCTATTACCTCTGAAGGTACGACCCCCTCTACCTCTGCGTCCACCTGAGAAACGACCTCCAGGATAATCTTGTGCAGTGTTTCTTTGGCTGAAGTTGGCTTGAACAAGGGTAATCTCTGTTTTCTTGAAACGATCAAGCATGTCTTCTTGAGCCAACAGGAATGCTTCCAGTTCAATTATAGAGAAAGGAGGAGATCTGGACATGGCAGATGTGATTAGAGGAGCATACTCTTCACTTAATCCATCAAGGATAGCCTCAGAGTGTTCTGCATCAGTGAGAGGAGCTCCAACAGCTCTTAAGGAGTCAACTATTTTCTTGATTTGGAGAAGATATTCTGAAGCTGAGCCTTTCTTTTTGACAGACTTTAGTTGATTTTTGAGTTGCTTGATCTTTGCCTGTGTGTGTGTAGAAAAATAAGTCTGGAGCTTTGTCCAGATTTCATGAGCAAAATTGCATCCTACCATTCTGTTTTTGAATGCCATGTTCATCGATGAGAGGAGCCAAGAAACAAGAAGGTTATCTTGTTGATGCCAGTGGGTGTATGCTGTATTTTCCATTATGCTTTCTTGGTTTTCTAATATCTGCGCAGGGACTTTGTCTTTATCAAGATGGTCTTGAAGATTGTGACCATGAATGGAGGCTAGGGCAAGTTGTTGCCATGGCAGAAAGCTCTCTTCATCCAGTTTGTCTGCAATTGGGATTGAAAAAGATTTCACGATGATTTTTGTTGCTGGTGTGCTCGTGTTGCTTGTCTCAGACAGAGGAGAATCAAGGATGGAGTCCATGGATCGTAGATGTGCTCTGATACCATGAAAGGTATCAGGCTCAAATAGAAAAGCAGCAATGAAGGCGCAGGTATGCAAGAATGAAGAGAAAAATATTATTGATCAATCATTGTGTTTGTACATGAGGAAGATATATATATAATATGAAATACAATAGCAGAAGATATAACTGACTAACTAACTTTCAGTTATTCTCCTATTACTTCTAAGGAAACAACAAATTAATAATAGAAAGCAGGGTTTGCCCTTCTTTTGAGTTGACATCCACAAGTGTACAGAGATATCGTCATAGCTAAAGCACTGGGTTCAGTAGAGCTCAGCTAAAGGAGTATATATTAATTTGGAAATTTTGAAGATAACTATCATGACCAAAGTCCAAAAATACATGCCATCACACGTGGCAGATTTTGATTCATCTTTCTTCGATCATTTCGCCTTTTTGAGTGTGGCAAGCTATTAATTTCCAAATTAAATTATTCATACAATATATTTTAGGATGCTTTTAAAATATTTTTTTATTTCATTTTACTACACATTTTTATTTCTCTTCTCTTTTGTACAAATGTTGTATAAAGATGACAAAAAGGAGAGCAAAATGTTGCATAAAAATGAAATATAGTCAACATTTATCTTCATTTCCTTTACAGTACTTTGTCAACAATATAGAATGTTAATCAATTTTATTTTAGTATTTTATAGTTATTTGATAACGAATAAAAGTGGAAATATATATATATATAAGTTTAATACTATTCCATATTATCAGTGTATTATTATTACAGTACTTTTTTCCAAAATAAATTAATTTGTAATTCTTTAATTAATGTTTTTAGAACATTCATTGATAATACTGTTATAAGAAAAAGTCCATTGAATTTGAGGGCCCTTTGGTCAGTTTGGTGTACAGAATTGCAAGAAACCTGAAACCTTGGGCTTCCGAAGAATATCTATGATGTTACCATAGTTGTTGACTAGTGGAATGCTAACGAAATAAGTTTTTTCAGGGAGTGATAAAATGTCAATTGCAACCTTGTAATTGTACGAACGGATTGGGATTTGTTGTTTTGAGTCCATTTTATGCACACGTGCTTCGGTTTGACTTGCTCATATCTGATGGTGCTTTGGTTGCACTTTTCTAAATTCTAGGATTATGCCGTACATGAAATCTTTGCCTAAAATGCCAGTTCGCCGTTAGAATGCCAAACAGGAAAGAGGCATCAATGACACAATGAATCAGAATCAGAGAATGAGTGTCAATGCCTGCCATGAAAATGATTCCAGCGTCTATGCAGACTGCAGAGAACCTATATGGAATTGGAATCTTTAGATGAGAAGAAATTTAAGAAGACTTATTTCCAACATTAACTTTAAAATATGTATTTTTTTTCATTATTAACTAGTTTAAGCTTTAATTTGGTGAATGCATAGAGGATATTTTCTTATTTGACAATGCATACAGGAGATTCTTTGTTTGTAAAGAATAAAACATACCAATAAAAATAGTTATTATTTTATGATTTAAAAACGTTAAATAATAAATTAATGGTATACTAATATTTCGGACCGTAATATATTTGAAATTTTGAATACTTTAATCTTATTTAGATCAAACTACTAATTTGGTTTTTCAAAATTTACTTACCATTATTCTAGTCCTTTAAACGTTTGGGATGTTCATTTTTTAAACATTAAAATACATATAAAAAAAATTTGTCTTGTGTTATTTATAATTACTTGAAAAAAGACTTATTATTTTTATGTCATTTGAGTGTCTTATTTGATATCATTAAATTTTCAATAAGTTATATGATGTGAAATTCCAAAATATTCAATAAATAATTTAATATTAATTTTCTATGTAAGTTTTGATAGTAGTGTATTTAATAAATATTTTTAAAATCAGATCGGTCATAAAAGTTGTTGTTTTTTTTTATATAAAAAATAATGCAGTATTATTCTGAATCAGAATGGCAGCTAAGCATGAATTCAGAGGCCCAAGATGAAAAAAATACAACGAGGAATTTCTTCTATCCAAATGAAGTCACCATTAACTATAAGGCAAATCTAACTAACAACTGGGCCAACTAATTATTAGCTTTCCTTTTATTAATTCAGAGACCTTTATAAATGGGATCGATCAGACAAAATAACCAAGAGAAGATATAATATTTTTACAGTCCAAAACCACCATTCCAAAATATATGGGTGTGAGCTGTAAGAGAACTCACCATGTTAATCTTTTACATGATAAAAATATGTTCAAATTTCCTATCCATTTCTTCCAGAAATCATAAACGTCTTCTATATTTTCACACACGTATAAAGTAAAATGTAACATGAATTTTTTTAATAATCATACGATGTTTATTTTTTATTTTTTTAACATCGAAATAGTTTTTAGGATCTCTTCCCATTATGTTATAATAAGTTACTACTCTTTGATGGACGAGTTACCTTTTTACGGAGGAGAGGTAAAAATCACAAATTATTTTCAACAATAAAAGTGTAATTTTTTTAATTTAAGTCTTTAATACAACTACCTATTAAAGATTAAAAAAAATAATGATTAAGTTTAAACAATTTTGAATGAGTTGACTCATACACTCAATAGTAAAGGATTCATGAGTTGACTCATACACTTCTAGTATGATTTTTATCCTATGAGGGGGACTAGATTAAAAAAATATCAGGATATATAGTGTACGTATATATATAATTTATAATGTATGAATATTTATTTATTTTCATCAATATATATATATATATATAAATTTATTTTCTTATATCTATAACTATTAATAAATGTAATTATCTTTTTGATTTACACATTTTTATTTTTAAATTATCCTTTAATATATATAAAAACTTTATTCAAGTGCAATTGCTATGATTTCTCCCAAAAACATTACATCACTATTTTAGTCAAATATTTTTTTCTTTTTATAAATAAAGATAAAAGCATCTCTCTTCCAACTAGTATATTTATAAAGACTTTAACATATAAATTTAAATATATTATTAATTATGTTTTAAAAAAATTAGAATTTGTGAGACTAATATTATAACATCAACATCATCAATATCAATAACACCTTTAACCCAAATTAATTGGGATCGATGATAGATGAACCCAACGATACATAGGAAAAAAGATAAACAAAGAAAAATGAAAATGTGAAGAAAAGAAAAAATAAGACAAAAGAAAAAAACAAATTAAAATAAAATAAGGGTGAAAGGAGGAGAGGAGAAATGAAGAGGAAAAAAACTAAAAAAAGGAAACAACTGAAACATAGACATATTAATGGGTTTAACCTTCCACTAAGTTTATAATTTTTTTCCACTCCGTCCTAAAACACATCGTCCGTCAATCTATATCTCACTCTATTAGGTCTTGTTTAACTACCTTTTCCCATGTGAGTTTCGGTCGACCTCTAACTCTCTTTGTGTTAAGCTATTGGTAATAAACTCTTGTTCTAACAAGAACATCCATTGGTCATCTCATAACTTGCCCAAACCATCTCAATCTATGCCCCCTCATCTTTTCACACACCGAAACTATTGCCATTTTTCGTCGAATATCCTAATTTTTTTATCTTATCCAACTTCGTATAACCACACATTCACCTTAACATCCTAATTTTTGTTACCCCTATTTTGTGTTCATGTTGCCTATGTTCTGGCTAGCACTCCGCTCCATATAACATTGTCGGTCTTGTAGTTGTTCTATAAAATTTTCCTTTTAGCTTAAAAGGAATTTTGAGGTCAAACAAAAACCCAGATGCACTTCGTCATTTCATCTACCCTGCTCTGATTCTATGATTTACATCTTCATTAATCTTACAACTTTTTTGCAAAATTGATCCTAAGTATCTAAAAATATTATTCTTAGGTATCTTTTGACTAAGTAGATGCACTGTGTCTTGGCCACCATCTCTTATCGGCGAAAACTCACACTTCATATACTCCGTTTTGCTCTTGCTTATTATGAATCCTTTAGACTCCAAAGTGTTTTTTCATAATTTCAGTTTTCTATTAACACCATCTTTAGTATCATTAATAAGCACGATATCATCTGCAAAAAACATACATCATGACACTTCCTTTTGAATATCTTTCGTTAGTTCATCTATCACTAAGGCAAAGAGATAAGGACTAAAAACTGAACCTCGGTGAACACCTACCGTGATAGGGAAATACCTTGATGTTCCATTACAAGCTTTCACACATGTAGTAGTCCCATCATATATATCATTGATTGCATTAACATACTTTAATGCTATCTTTTTCTTCTCAAGAGTCCACAATAAAACTTTTTTTGGTACCTTATCTTATACTTTCTCAAGATCTATAAATACTATATGTAAGTTTTTCTTCTTTTTTGGATACCTTTCCATTAATTGTCGCATTAAGAAAATAACTTTCATGGTACACCTTCCTGACATAAATCCAATTTTATTTAATATTAAAGAAAATAAAATTCATAAATATTATATTGTTATATAAAATTATATTATTTATTTAACAAATATTATAACATTTATATATATATATTTGTAATCTTGTATTTTTATATTTTATTACAAAATATTAAATGTTAATTGTTACGTTGATCTTTTATTTAGTTTTTATATTTTATAATTTAGAAAATAACATAATATACAAAATAAAAATAAAAGATTATTTAATACACATTAAATAATATAAGAGTTTATTGTACATTTATTTTTATCTTACTCTTATAGTATTTTATCCTGGTCACGAAACAATACCTGAATTTGTTTTTGGCAATAAACAATACCTGAATCTTAACTAATTGTAATATAGTTGATTACAATAATTTACATGATGCGATAATAATCATAGCACATGTATGTAACACATTGCCAGTTATACGGTGTTGGAACAGCGGTATTCTGAAAATACCCCTGATTGAATGGGGATCCTAAATTCGGGAAAAGGAAAGAGATGGGCAAAAGGGTAATTTGAAGTCGGTCCAATTGTTGGCGATCATGATCAAAACACCGGACTCCATGGCTTCGCCTTGTACGAATTTGGAGCTCCAACTCAGCGTCGGGCAACTCAACTCCTCCCAATTCTAACCTTTCCTTCGATTCTCTCAATCGCCAATTGCACTCGCTCATCATTGTGACATTCAAGGTCTTCAAATTTGAATTTCGCTCTATTTTTTCATTTTTTTCTATTTCTCCTGATTCAACTTCTAGGGTTTTGTTTTTCTGCAATTCGTAATGCTCTTGCTGCTTCGCGAAGGTAGTTAGTTATTTGTCTTTTACCGTTTTTCGTTGATTTGACCCCTAGGGTTTCGTCTTCTTGCTTATCTGTGTTCCTGAAAAAAAAAAAAAATAAATTAAAAGTGTGCTTTCGAGATGGAGGCAATTGGGGAGAACTGGAGAAGGGGTATGTGCTTGAATGGACTTGCTTCAACGTAGGCAGCACGAGTTATCTTTTTGATTGATGCTATTTATTTTCTGGTTTTTTGTATTAGAAATAGTTTACCACTTTGGATATTAATTGGCCAAAATTGCATTAATATTGCTTTATGTTTTTTATTTTATGTTTAAAACTAAAGATTGCAAGGTAAATTTTAATGTGCCGTCACTGCTTAATATATTGGTAGATAGATAGTGCATTGAACTGGCGAAGTAAACTTTAGAACCAGAGAAGATGGGCGTGAGTATAGGAAGGACAAATTGTAAACAGAAGTGTGTGTCTGATGTTGCTGTTTGGCACATTCAGGAGGGTGGGACTTAATCTGTTTTTCCGCGTTGCAAAAAATTGTGTTTGATTATTTATAAAGATTGACATTCTGTTTGTTTGTTGTGAGTAGGATAAATGAAGTCTAATTCATTAAGGTCTTTGAAGTCTGGTCAGCATAAATAGTTATAGTAATTGGTTTGTGTGTACTGTGTAGCATATTGCTGACAAATCTTCGTAGCATTTATTGTAACAATATAGTTTTTACCATCATGCCAATTAAACATTTATGTACATAAAATTATATTTCTTTATATGATCTTAATGTTTGGTAAAGTACGAGCTGTCTGACTTGCATATGATGAGCTTGCTCGTCCGTTCTATGGTCAGAATCAATGTTGACTGTTCTTACACATGATTATGTGAATAATTTTTTCCCTGATATTGATTGGGAGTGTCCGTTAATAATTTAACTTCAAGATTTCTTTGTTCAATAATTTGCAACTTCAAAAGATACTTACATTTATAACAAAAGCATGCCTAGTGGCAGATAATTGCTATTAAGATTAGGGTCTTGTTAACCAGTGCCCTAAGGGAATTGGTTAAGGAATTAAAAGGGGAAGATTTTTATTTGAAAATCATAGGGGAGCACATTTTAGGCATCCCGATAAAAAACTTTCCTCTTTTACTTCTTTAACCAGTGCCCTTAGGGCACTAGTTAGCATTTGCCTTAAGTTTAAGATTAAAGGTATGCATATTACATCATACAAACATTTTACATGATTTTTTAACCTTTAGTCTCACTTCAACTGTAACTTTGGTAGTTAAAGTTATTTAGAAGAAGATTCAAGTGATTGTTCATTGTGTATATATTATTAAAATGAGGTTTTACACCGGAGATTTATGACATGTTTGTTTATGCTTAAAGTAAAGTGATTCTATACTATAGTTTTTTAGTGTTTTTTCCAGGAGTTATTATTTTCATAGCCTAAATAAAGCACTAAAATGGCTTTTTTAAGTTTTTTTTTTACAAAAGATATAGTAATATTTTTTAAACATTTTTATTTTTTCTTTAAAAAATTCACCAACTAACAGGCCTTGTAATTTGATTTTCTTTTTGTTGAAATGGTATACTATATCGAGAAATGGTAAATTAGTTATATACAAATGAGGACCTAATCCTACACAGAGCAGAATCTGTGAAATATATGATGCAATTTAATCTAATTTTTATGAGATTTGTCTAGTAGATTGGAGTTAAGGATGTAATATTTTTTTTTCCGGAGTATGCATTTTAAGTATCTTTTTATTAGAATGCTGTCACTGCTAGTTTTATTTATATTTATAATTTTTTACATTTATGTAGATTTGTTTCATTATATGTGGAAATTATTAGAATATGTCATATATTTTGCTTTTTTTACTGTAGAGTACTGAGATTTGGAATAACAAAATAATACAACTTTAACCATCAGATAAGCTTTTTATGATGTGTTACAAGTTTTTTACCTTTTAATAAATTTAAAAGTTTTTTTTTTATTCATACGAGTTTGTGATAGCTTTTGAGTATTAGTCCTTATTTGCATTCTCAAGTCATACCTCTGATGAATTGTTGGGGTGCACATAACATCTCTTGGCCAAAATAATTTGATTTTTCTGGGATTATTTTGACCTTTCAGGTGCTTTGTCCAATTGTTCTATTGTAATTTAGATTTGCCCTTTATGTGCCATAGTGGTGCATCCTTGTCATGCACCAATCTCTGCTCTGTATTTTTGACTCAAAGGATGTGTGGGAACTAGGGCAATGGCAACATCTAGCAAGTTTGATCCATCTTCCAATAGCCCAGATAGACCATTGTACCCTGGGCAACGTGGATCCCACATAGCTGCTTCATTAGATAGATCAGGTAGCTTTCGGGAAAGCATGGAAAATCCAATTCTGTCTTCTCTTCCTAACATGTTAAGAAGCAGTTCTCCAGCAACACATGGAGATGTGGAGAGCTTCTTCAATTATGTGCGCTTTGATCCAAAGTTGTTAACGCTAGAGCATAGGTCTAATCGTCAAATGGATTTTAAGCGACATGTTAATGCTGCTCTTGGAATTTCACCTGATGAATCTCCATCTAGTTCTTCAAAAGGCAAGCTACTGCCATCACCTGTACCAGAAGACATGAAACGGGTGAAGGATGCTTTGGGTGGAAACATTGTGAAGGCAAGGTAGTTCTTTGTAGGTTTTTTTACTTGCATTGAAGTTAGATGTGTGTAATTAAGTTTATAACATCGCATAATATGCATTATTCAACAGGGAACGTGTGAAAATGTTTAGTGAGGCTTTATCTGTATTCCATGAAGTTTTCCCCGCTATAACTTCAAAGAAAAGATCTCGAGCTGAAGGTTTTTCTACTGATCGATCTAATGCCATGTTAAGTGATCGACCAGTCTTGGGGCCAAGCATAGGTAAGGTTGGAGTTCAAGGTCATCCTGTCACAGGTGGTTTTGAACTTGAGCAGCAAAAGTCTGAAGAACGTACCAAAAATGTTGTTCCAAACAAGCGCACTCGAACTTCTATGGTTGATGTAAGGGTATGTGTCTTTTATTTCCCCCCATGCTTGTTTGCAAGTGTTAACATGCTCAATTTCACTCTTTTTAATTCTTCCTGCAATTACTTATTCATTTTCTTACTGTTTCAAAATTTAAATTCTGTACAGTCATAAATAATAGTATATATGTCCTATTAGTATATTTTGATTTGTAATATCTCTGATTTACATGGAAACCGCCTTTGTTAAAAATTGCCTTTGCAAAAATTTCCTGCTAGAACATTTCTCCAGTGGTATTCTTGTGGATATTCTTGAAAAAAACTATATGTAGATTTATTGTTTACATTATGTGTTCTGCCTGAAGCTTGTAAAGAGCTTTATGTTGGTTTATGCCTTTCTCATTTTTTTTCTGGAAGGGGTGAAATATAGGATATTCTACCTTTTCAGTTTTTAGGTTCTAATAAGGCATAATTGTGTTGTAGACTCAGCTTTAAAATTTTGTTCTTTCCTTTATATGGAGAGTTATCTTTCAAATTAATAAGGCTTGCAATAAAACCTTTTGAGAAAAACTGATTTGTTTTTATAAATTTCAGATGGATGTGCGGACTAATTCTCTCGTCAGGCCATCAGGGACAGGTGACAGAGATAAGGAAAAGCTACGGATTGCCAACAATGGTGTGGTTCAGACTGAAGAAAGAACCTTACCTATTGGAGGTGATGGTTGGGAAAAGTCAAAAATGAAGAAGAAGCGTTCCTGTATCAAACTAGATGGTTCTCCAAGTTCAACATTGACTAAACCTGTTAACACCTTCCAAGAAACTAAACAGGGAATGCAACAAAGACTTGCTACTGATTCGCGATCAAAATTGAGTAATGATTCTCATTCTTTCAGGTATGAATGTGTTATGTAATTAATATTTTTTTTGTTATCATATTCAATTGTCAATATAATATTTCTTATTTTATGCTAAAATAACATTTTAATGGGAAGATTGGAGAGTAGGCACATTTTTTATGGGAGGATTGAGGATAAGAAAATCCTCTCTTAAAATGAGGAAAAAAGAGTCAAAATGTCCAAAACAATTGTTAGGCTTTTCAATCTTTATGCACATCAACAAAAGAAATTCCTTTGAAATAACCATGAGCATATCCCTAGGGAGAATCCATACAAACAATCCTGTTGAATGTTGGGGCAAAGAGACATTCTTGAAAATGCAATCATTCCATTTCCTCTCTAATCAACTGCCTGATAACTGTATAAATTGCTTAGTTCCATAGAATTGTAGCCTCCTTTTTGCTGCCAAATGTTTTAATTGGAGAATGAAAATAAATTATAGGCAGTAACTGTTTTGGAGTTCTCTCCAGAGTGTTAATAGTGAAAGGATTTTCTTCAAAGAACGTAAATACAGTTGTGAGGGATTTTGCTGATATTAAGGCTCATGAATTTAAAATCGTTGATGGATGATATCAACTATATATATATATTTGCTCTATCCAATTTTTATTGATTTTCTTGCTTTAACCTAGCCGATAAATATAATAATTTCATGTATTTTTTTTAGGCCAGGAGTTTCTAATGGAACTGTTGGAGCCGGAAAATCAGATGGTATCTCTCAACAAACTGGGTTGGGCATACGAGCCTCTACCCCTAGAAACAACCAAGATAATAATTCCCTTGTCAATGATAGGAGGGGTCGTCCTGTTAGTTCAGACAAGGAAAGGGTGAACTTCAGAGCTGTAAACAAGTAAACACAAGCTGTGGAACCCCTTTTCTTTATATGATTTTGTGCTTTTAGGAAAAGAATTGTCCTTCACTACAATTTTTTTGCATGCTGCTTTCTCATTTTATCCTTATTTTCATCTTGTTTGTTCAATTGTTTGCTTTCTGTATGCTATGGAGCCTTGTGATTATAGTTCAGATGTCTCTTCATCTGTGTGATATTTTTTCTGCAATTGATGATTGATTCAGTATCTGTCTTATGTTCTGTGGCCAGGGCAACTGCACGTGATGAATTTAATTCAGCTAGCCCTAATTCAAGTGCAAAAATGAACACGGCTATTCGGGCTCCACGGTCAGGTTCTGGAGTTGCCCCCAAGTTGTCACCAGTTGTCCATAGAGCAGGTGTTTCTAATGATTGGGAACTGTCTCACTCTACCACAAAGCCCCCTGCTGCTGGTGGTACTAACAATCGTAAACGTGTAGCATCAGCACGATCGTCTTCCCCACCTGTTGTCCCCTGGCAGAGACCACAAAAGAGCTCTCGCACTGCTAGAAGAACAAATTTCATGCCTGTTGTTCCTAATAGTGATGAAGCTCCAGCTTTGGATACTGCATCTGATGTGGCTGGTAATGATCTTGGGTTAGGATTTGCCAGACGCTTGGCTAGCAGTTCTCCTCAGCAAATTAAACTAAAAGGTGATCCTTCATCTTCAGCTGGCTTATCTGAAAGTGAAGAGTCAGGGGTGGCTGACGTTAAACCAAAAGAAAAGGGTAGGAAAGCAGAAGAGATAGATCAGAAATCTGGACAAAATGTTCAAAAGGTGTCTAATATGGTATTGCCAACAAGAAAGAATAAGCTTGTTTCTGGGGAAGAACATGGAGATGGTGTTCGGAGGCAAGGGAGGACAGGACGCAATCTTGCTGCCACAAGGTCAATGATTCCATTGACATCTGAGAAGCTTGGGAATATAGGAACTGCAAAACAACTTAGAAGTGCAAGACTAGGATCCGATAAGAATGAAAGGTTCACATCCTTCTATCTAAGCACTTTGTTTAAGTTGCAATTTTTTTGGACAGATGGATTAAAGTCTATGATTTGATGAAACCCTTGCAGCAAGGCAGGTCGTCCACCATCCAGGAAACTTTCTGATCGCAAGGCCTATGCACGTCAAAAGCCTGCTATTAATTCAGTGGCAGATTTTTTTGGTACTAGTTCATGCTTCTAGAAAAGATTTAATGAACTCAACTCTTAACCGCAGTACAAGTATATTGTTATTCACTTTTGGTTTATTTGGTTTAGTTGAGTCGGAAGATGGACATGAAGAGCTGCTGGCTGCTGTAAAGGGTGTTATCAACTCTGGTATGAATCTTACTGAATACTATATATATTTGCAGCCTAAAATATTTCCCCCTGATGGAGTTGTTTTTTATTTTTCTTATTACTGCAGCTCATGCATTCTCCAGCCCCTTCTGGAGGCAGATGGAGCCTTTCTTCAGTTTGATAGCTGAGGAGGATATTGCTTATTGGAAGCAAAAGGTAATCTTTACCTTTTCAAGGATTACAAATGACATTATTATTATTGGTTAAATGAACAATTTTGTTTTAACTCCGACATGAAAAACTCTATGCTTTGGTTCTTACATGAAAATAAATGTATGTGAATCAGTCCTTATTGTTTGTTGATGTTACACCAGTGTTAGATTTTGTTTTCCATTGTAGTTCTAACATGAAAAAAATTACACTTGATTTTGGTCTTTACATGGAAAAAAATATATTTTGGTCCTTACACTAGACACATATTTAGTGAAATTTTTTAATATAGTGACCAGAATGTGAAGTTTATTCATGTAGGGGTGCAAACAAGAAATGATGCAAAGTGTGGGGACCCAATTTTTTTAATTTAACCTTTTTCTTTTGCGTTGGATTTGTAGTAACGTTCTTTTAGCTCAAAATTTCAGAAAAGAAAAAGAGTACATTCCAGCAATATTACTTTCACTTTATTTTTTTTTTTTTTTTGTGGTGTCCGTATTCCTTAATATCTTAATTTCATGGGTAGTACCAGGTTAACTCAATCATGCATTAGTAATTATTAATGAGGATACCATACCTGGATGCTATTGTTGACTACTGGCAGGTTTATTTTGTTTACTTATAGATATTTTTTATGGTGTCCATATTCCATAATGATGTATATGGTATACATCACTATTATTACTGAGAAATGGTTAAATGTCGACTAGATCAAGCATGCAATATTACCTTTTGGTTTAGATATTTATTTGGTGTTATAGATATGATCTAGAAGATGAAATACAGCACAGCCATTGACTGTTGTAGCTTAATATGACATTGACACATATCAATTCTGTATGTATCCAATGTCATTTGAAAACTGTATTACCTAGTTTCCATTACCTCTTGTTTAGGTTAAACTAAACCCAGAATCTAAATTAAAAATGCTTACTGTAATTGGCTTGTATCTGGGAATATGGGTGGGGTGGGGAATAAACTTCTAGGGAAAAAAATGAGAAGGTAAATGCATTGAGATTCTCCATAAGCTAAAAAATCAGCTTATACACCTTAAATTTTGGAAAAGATAAATTAAAAGAGCTTTTATAAAAATTAAATGCATAAGTTGATTTTAGCTTATGTGTGAAATTCAATTCATTATATCTTATTTTCGTAGAGAAGGTTATCCAAACGAGGTCAATGGATACAACTTTTTTGGCTTTAGTAATTTCAAGCAACAGATAGCATTGATATGACCTTTGGTTGATTATTTCAGGGTTAGAAGTTTTTTTAAAACTACAAATGTTTATTATGTCCTGATGCAGCATGGAACTATGGCTTTCAACTTTTTTTGGTTTTGTTATGTCTTTCATATATCTGTTCAGTTTTATTTTTATATATTTTAAAAAAATTTCCTTTATTGTTTTATAAATTGTATTTATTTTTATTGATGATTAAAGCAAAATTAAGTTCATTTGAAAATTGGAATTTCTGAGACAAACCTAGAATAGGAATAGATTATTAAAACTTTTTTTAATACTTCACTTGCCCTTCAGGTAAATTTTGAATCAAGCACTTTGACGTCAACTCCCATTCCTTCAAATATTGATGGTGTTGAAACCATTGTTAATGGATATGGGTTAATGGGATGTGAAAGAGATGCTGGATTTGATGCTCAATGGAATGCTGGAATTGTTGCAGAACAGTTGCAACTATCTAAGGGAGATCATAATGTGATTTCTCTCTGTCAAAGGCTTATAGCTGCTTTAATCTCGGAGGAGGAGTGTAGTGGTGGAAGTGAACACTTCAAGTTTGATGCATATGATACTGAATTTGAGCCTGATGGGGAACCAGAATTGAATGGTTCGGATCACCTCTCAGGAACAAATTTTCAGTTTCCTTGTCATTCTTATAATGGTTTTAGGATTATGGACAAGCCAGAACAGGATGGAAGTGAAAGGGATATAGTTGGTATTCCTCCAACTGGGTTGAATTCTAGCTTTGGTAAATCCGTAAATGGTTTTCTTCGTGATAAAGCAATGTCTAGCTTCACCTGTTCAGAGTTGCAATATGATAGCTTGGATATAAATGATAAGCTTCTCTTGGAGCTTAAAAGCATTGGAATTTCCCCAGCACCAGTAGTAAGTGTACTTCCCTAATCCAAAGGATTTAAACTATATTGTTCATTTTTGTGTTGATGCTACTAATAGATATACTTCAAGATGTTTTGACCTTTGTTGTTGAATCTTTAATATGTTACTGATACTGATTTTAATTTTATTTTTTCAAGCCTGATATGTTGCAAACAGATGATGAAGGAATATCAGAGGATATTACTACGTTGGAGGAGCTTTACCTAGGACAGGTACTGATTGATGCTGTAGCTAGTTATACTTTATTAGTTGTCAAAATCCTTTTTCCCATAACTATTATTTGTCATGTGATATTTCACATATTAGATTTTATATATTGCTCTCCAATATATAAATATATAGATCAGTCATAGAGATGGAAACCTTCAATTTGTAGATTTCATTAAACATTTAATGCTTTTCATTCTTTATCGTATGTAATTCACTTTGATTTTTCTATTTTCTTGTATTTCACAGATTTCCAAGAAGAAAAGCTTGCTAGATGGATTGTTCAAATCTGCCTCAGTGGATAAAGAACTTCAAGAAAAGTAATTGCACTGCCATTTATAGCTTAATTATTTGCTTATTTTAACTTTTTTTGCTTTCATTCTTCTGAATGGAAATATAAACTTCTGTTTAACAGGGATTTTGAGCAAGGTGCTCTAGATAAACTTGTTGTGATGGCTTATGAGAAATACATGGTAATCTTCTTAACATTCAATACTATTTGTGTATATAATAATATGCTTTCAGTTTTAGAATTTAATTTCTGCATGGTATTTTACTTATGCACCTGTTGAAAAGGCTGGAGATCTTTATATTACAATAATTGGTGAGGGATTGTGAGAGCCTGGTCTAGACACTATGATTGTCTAGGTATGAGTAGTGTTTTCTCTCCTAGTTTTGTCATCATCAACCCTTGGGGCTGATTTTAAGCAACTAAATGTGGAGGGTTTTTATTTGGAACCGAAACATTTGTTATTTTTTGTATTTTTGATGTAATAAATCCTTTATCAATTTGTTTATATTTTCCTATTTTAATTGCTTAAAATCAGCTCTTAGGGCCTATGTTAATAAAACCTTTTTTTTTGTCTGTGTGTGGGGGGTGGGGGGGAGAGTAGAGACACATCAAAGTGAACAAGGACTGTATGTAGTCTCAAGAAATCCGTGCTCTATTATTTAATCTCAGCGTGATATATTGACCTATTGGTTTTTACAGAGTAAAACCAAAATTCATGCTTTGCATTATTGTCTTTGTTGAGAATTTAATGTATCATGATGTGATAGGATACGATATCTGATTTAGAGGAAACTGAATATCTTCTAATTATGTGTAATCAATACTACCTGTCTATATGAACAAGCATCTGCTGTGTACTCTGGTACACGGTTTCAGTCTATTATCCCTCTATATTTTCTGTCATTTTACAGTCTTGTTTAAAATAATCAAAATTGTTGTAGGAAAAAAAAAAAACTAAGCCTTCCATTTACTAGTATAGACAAATGTCAATAATAGGGTGGTCCATGCACTAGGCTCCCAAGTCAGTTACGGGGTTTAAGGAGGATAAGATGTATGTGTTATTAATTGTGAGAAAAGAGGCTCTGCAACTAAAACCCATAACTACCATGTCACTAGTTTGTTACCTTTACTGTTATGCAAGTTTCACTCTCAAAATGCCCTGTATTTTTACTGTTTTATAATTAGGTCACATGGCTGAGTAATTGACAAATGAATGATTGACTGACAGGCTTGTTGGGGTCCTAGTCCCTCTGGTGGGAAAAATACAAGCAACAAAATGGCCAAGCAAGCTGCACTAGGATTTGTCAAACGGACATTGGAGCGATGCCATCAATTTGAAGATACTGGCAAGAGCTGCTTTAGTGATCCTTTATTCAAGGATATGTTCCTTGCTGAATCCTCAAAACCTTATGCCTCTTCCCTTTCTGTGGAAGCAAGAACAGGTGTCTTCTTCATTACTTTCTTAGAATAAATGCTTTGGTCTACTCTGTTTCTTCTACCTCAATTGTGTTCAGCATCACCACTTTAGCTTACATTCTAATAACTTTGATTGTATATACCATCTTTGTCTAATATGCTATGTCAAGTCATCTTGTTTATCTTTTTGCTTATCTCAACAGACGCTGGATTTTGATATTTTAATTTATTTGTTTACTTGCTGCAGCTTCCATGGGTTCACAGCAGAGCCCATCACAGTTTAGTCAGAATATTGATACTCATGATCTCAATTCATCAGATGTGCTTCCTGCTTTAAATAACTCATCTGAGCAAACTAGTGGGAAGGAAGATCTCTGGTCAAACAGAGTGAAGAAGAGGGAATTGTCCCTTGACGATGTTGGTGGTACTCCAGGTATTTCTAGCGCTCCAGGCATCGGAAGTTCTGCAACAAGCAGTGCAAAAGGAAAGAGAAGTGAGAGAGACGGAGACGGAAAGGGGCACAGCAGGGAGGTACAATCCAGAAATGGAACTACTAAAGTTGGTAGGCCAGCATCATCCAGTGCTAAGGGAGATAGAAAATCTAAAACAAAGCCTAAGCAGAAAGCAACTCAGAATTCTGTTTCTGTGAACGGCCTCCTTGGGAAGCTACCAGAGCAACCAAAACCAGCATTGCCTTCTGTTCCAAAGTCTAATGAAATGCCTACAAATGCAAAGGAAAAGGATGAGTTTGGCTTGGGTGGATTGGATGACCATGAGCCTATTGACTTGTCCAACCTGCAGCTACCTGGAATGGATGTACTTGGTGTTGGTGATGACCAAGGTCAGGATCTTGGTTCGTGGTTGAATATTGATGACGATGGATTACAAGATCATGATGACTTTATGGGCGGCCTTGAAATCCCAATGGATGATCTATCAGACTTGAATATGATGGTTTGAAGCTGCTTTTTTTGTATAGTCCTGTTCAGTATACCAATAACAAAGCAAACAAAGTACGTTGAAGAAATGACTAGTTACATAGGATGGTCTTATGGCTAATCCCGTCCACAATTAGGTTATATAGATTCTTTGGTAGACTATTCCCTCCAAGTTGTTTTTGAGTGACCTTTCCAGCTGT
>PYAF01002407.1:1983014-2050712 GCA_007407185.1 Glycine tomentella
GGTTTGAAGCTGCTTTTTTTGTATAGTCCTGTTCAGTATACCAATAACAAAGCAAACAAAGTACGTTGAAGAAATGACTAGTTACATAGGATGGTCTTATGGCTAATCCCGTCCACAATTAGGTTATATAGATTCTTTGGTAGACTATTCCCTCCAAGTTGTTTTTGAGTGACCTTTCCAGCTGTTTCGGATTTTGCTCGTGTTAAAGTTCATGACTTCCACTGTAAAGATCTTTTTGTTCAAGGTACAAGTTAGCATTCCTGGTAATTATATCTTAGCAAACACTTCCTGGTTGTAGCTCTTACAAATCAGAGAACAAGGCCTCTTGTACATACATTTAATATTTCTAATAAAATCAGCTTTTCATTTGTTGAAATTACACGTAGCTGGCCACTCTGTTGGTCTCCATTCTCTCCCCCTCCTGCTTGGGTTTTCTTTTCCTGGCATTTTGTGTTTTGCAGATATGTAACTCAATGTGATTTAGTGCAAGTGGTTTGCTGCAGTGGCTTCATCCAGGTATTATCCACATTATTGTATGAGGTTTCCAAGGAAAAACTGATACTGATGTGAATGTGGTCAACTGATTGTTGTCTGCCTTGCTCCAGATAATCCAGTTGCAGTGCTACTTTGGGTACATGAAGCAGATTCTGGGTATATCATCGCTCAGTCTCTCTCTCTCTCTCTCTCTCTCTCTCTCTCTCTCTCCAATTAAGGTTGGAAGTGAATCTGGATTACACATTTTGCCTGATATTGTAATAACCCATGCATAAAAGGTCTTGCAAAGGAGCTGAGAGTTGTTAATATTCATTCTAGTTGATTTTGACTTCTCAGATGCCGTAGTTGGATGAATTACAACTTTTGATGATTGAAGGGAGATCTTGTTGCGTAATTTCAAATAATCTCGACATGATTCACCTTTGTAAGAAATTAATGTGTCAGGGAATTTTCTTCCCTGATGAAATTGAGCTGCAGTTCCTTTTATGCAGGGAGGTAAGCTTTGAATCCTTGCTGGCCTTCCTAACTTCAAACTTTCTATTTAAATTTTCATGTGTATATTGTGGAAGAGACTATTGGATGATATTGTAGTAAAATTAAATTGGGACATCAAACGCGCATAAAATTTGGTTCTATTAATAGATTAGTAGCATGTAGCTCACATGGATTATCTTCCTCCTTAAGCCAGACTTTCCTCTATGTAATTACATATTATATATTGCTGGGGCCAGAGTTTTCCTTTATATTGGGACTTGATGGGAACAAGTCAACAATTTAGTTTAGTTTTTAATTTTTATATGGCTGTCTGCTTCAAAATTAAAAGTAAAAAAAAAATTACGTATCTCATTGTCCAAAAGCTTCTCCTTATGTGAAGGTAAGAAAGATGAATATTGTATATAACTTTATTTTTGTATATACAAAGAGATTATTTTTGGATTCAAATTCATGATCAATAAGTTATCTAGTCATAATTTTTTTGATTTAAAAAATTAAGAATAATGCAACAAAAATAATTGATGGATGATGGAATTTATTCAATACAGTAGTTGTGAGTTGAAGATTTCTCTCATAAACCTTTTAAAAAAACTTTTTGGTCAATCATCTAGGGATGCCTGCTGAGTATAGGTTATGTTCTGTCTATTTTATGTCGATATCTGTTTATTATTTTTTAAACCGATATGTTGAACGGTGCATTCTTATGAAATCGCATCGGTCTTTATGTATTTTCTTACTAAACACAAAAAGAAGACAGACTGAACACCCTGAGGAAAGAAATACCCATGGAGTCAGCTAGCAGAAACGACCCAAATACTAGGAGTGAGTGATCTTTATGTATTTACTAAAGTGCCTTGCAATTATATTAATAACTTGACATATATTAAATCCTCATATTATTTATGACTATTATAATAAAAAATTGATTATGGATTAGATAGTTAAAAGATAACATTTGTATTTAATATATATAGTAAAATATATTTAATTATGCTTTATAGTAATATAGTAATATTTTCTGTTATTGTACTATAAAACGATTATAATTGTTTAACATTATTTTACATGAGAAGGAACATTTGATTTAAAAATTAAAATGAATAACGGTAGACAAGTAATTTATATAAAGAAGTAGAAAAGGTTGAAGAAAGCAAATAAATCAGACATTGTTTTACAAAATTATAGAAAATTGACACTGTATGTATCTATCTATTTATCCATATGAATATGATAATAATATTAACACTATAACAATACTATAGTAAAAGAAATATGTTTAACGGATTTGAGAAAGTACAACAAAAAATAGTTTTCAAGTTAAAAAATTTTAATGAGTTTTATGGTAAAAAAAATAGCGTGTATGTAAATTGTTTGTTTTCTTATAATAAAATATTAATGAATAAAATTAAAATATTTATTATACCATTTTATTAAAATATTAACATATTCGTTGAAAAAATAATAAGGTTTTATTTTTTTTATATTTTTTCCTATTATAATACAATATAAGAATAATAAATAAGATAATTTATAAATTGTGATATGAAAACATGTAATATGGAACAAATAAATTTTATACTATTTACAATATGTAAATATTGGAAAGAATTTAAGTAATAGGGACAGCCAGTATATATATATATATATATATATATATATATATATATATATTTTTTTTTAATTTGAAATCACAAATTCGAAGTACAATTAAAAGACAATTCTAGGGAATTTAAAAAAAATACGGGTTTCGAGAGAGAGAGATGGAAATGATAAACTCTATTTAAATAAAAATGCTTTATGTTTATTTAGATATGAACGCAACGGTGAAATGATCAAATGTTTAGTTATTTTCGTAATTTAATTTCCTATTTTGGCTTAAAATACGTATGGAAGGAGACATACGCATACGGGTAGAGAGAGAGAGAGAGAGAGAGAGGGAAATGAATATGATATGGTCGGTTGGTCAGCACCCAATATGGAGAACACGTGGAGACAAAGGGAAGGGGTTGAGGTTGAAGGTGTTGTCTTTCGGCACAAAACTATATGCATTGCATTGCATAAGAATCTCTTTTTTGGAGCATGCAAATTGCTCATGTTCTACGCGTCAACTCGCATCCCATTTACTATTTCTTTCTTGTCTCTGTCTCTGTCACTTCAGTTCATGCATCTCCATATTCCCCATTTCTAAATACAGCAACTCCTCCTTCTGTTCCATCCCCCCATTTGCATTCTTAATAAAATACTACTACTATCAATTTTTTTTTTTTTTAATATCATGAATACTTTTATCTCTTATTCATTTTGAATCTTTTTAGATGCATACATATTTTTCTTATGAGAGATGCATACATATTAAATACGTATGAACTAATTAACAAAAAATTATTTTTTTACCAAAATATCCTTTAATTTAATAATGAAGGATTAATTTCTTTTGAAATATAAAGATTATAAAAATAGATTTTGTCTTTTATGATAAAATATTTTTATTGGTAGATCAAAAATATGTTTAAAGTTTAAGGAATTCTGACAAAATTATTTTAGTTTAATTAAATGAGTCAAATTTAAATCTTGACCTTTATATTTTAGAGGGAAAAAAAGAGTTTTATCATCCTATAGTAATTTTAATTAACTAAAAAATGATTGCTGTTTTTGGAGAAAATATGCGATCTTTAAACAAATAATACAAACATCTAAAAAATAGTCAATAAAATTAAAATGAATAACAAAATTGTTCTATTTTTATTTATAAAAAAGACAACTTAGTATTATTATGTTCCTAGTAGTAGTTGTTTCGTACATGTACATCTCCCTTCGAACTTGGATGATTGGACCCCTCGTTATCGATTCTCACGCCCACGTGGCTTCCTCGTACTGGCCCTCTGTATTTCTGTGCGTGGTTTTCTGATTAAAAAACGAAAAATAATGTTGTGGATCGTTCAACCTTAGTTAGATCTTTGATCAACAATGAACAATCAATAACACAACATAGTATAAAAAAAAAAAAAGAGTGCATTTTGAAAAGATGCTAAAGTCTATAATGGATGAGAGAGACTGAGATTAGAATGACTTCCACGTCTTAATCTTGTATTGGTAGATTAAAGAAAGAGTTACTTTCCTTGGGAAGCGATGTAACAAAACTCCATCCAACGATTAAATTAGGCTAAAATGTATTTCCTTCCTCTATTTTTTAAATCTGTGATTTTATTCTTCTATTTTCTAATTGATATATTTTATTTTTATTTTCAAATAATTTTTAATTTTATTTTTTAATTAAGATATTTTATTTTTCATTGTTAAAAAATTCATAATTTTACTTTTTATGATTAATTTTAAACGTTAATTTATATATTTTATAATATTAACTAACATATATCTATTTATTATCCATATGATAAATATTTTTTAAAAATTATTTAATTATTAACAAGTTAATTTATTAAAAAAATACATTGTTAGATTTCAAATTGAAAAAAAAATACTAAAATTGTAAATTTTTAAAAAAGTGAAAATGACAAAATATCTCAATTAAACAATAAAGAAACTAAAATTATAAATTTAAAAAATAAAAAATAAAAATTACATTTTAATCCATATTTAATTATTACTATTATTATATTTTTTCTAAAAAAGGGTTATGTGTCGATCATGCAGGGGAAGACATGGAAAGCCTGCTAATAATACATGTACTTTTTGTTTTGTCTTTTATTTATGTCTGTAAAGAAAATGGAAATTAAATAAAGAGAGAAAGAAAACATAGTCATCTGTTGCGTAATAATTTACTGTTTTCAAAAAAGCTGAACCTCCTCTCTTTATTCTTTTTTAATTGTCAAAACTCAAAAATGACAAATTCATGAACGAGAAATACTGTATTCGTACTGCATATAGTTTGTTGAGGTTTCTGTTCCTCCTTCATTCCCTTCCTTCACTTTTCATGCACTATTTTCATTTTGCGAAGGTAAATATAACTCATAACTCAGATTACTGAATTAAAGTTTTTTTTCTTCATTATTTGTAGAGATCATTAATTAAACTGTGTGCACTTTAGAGAAGGAATCTAGGCATAGTTTTCAGCATAGATGGTGAAGGCACAAAGTGGCTATGAGTTGACATGAACAAAATTATTTGCCTTTGGTTTGATATGATGATGATTATTCATTTTGAGGGGTGGGTGGTGAAGGCTTCCTGTAGTTGACACATGAAAGGAAATTTCAGTAGCCGGTGTGACTTGCCTCGGATCTAGGAAACCTCTCTTATTTCCTTTGCTATTTTTTCATTTTCAATGACCCCATTTTCCCCTTTGTCTCCGTTTTCTAGAGAGAGACAAGGCATTTACCTTGTCAATTATTTGGGGCTGGTTAGTTTCTTGAATAATCTTGTCTGTTTTTTCAGGGATCGATCATAAGGAGGAAAAAGTACAAGGTTTTGGGACCTCTTCTCTTGGCTTATAAGAAGTCTAAAACAGGTAAATTCAGAAAGGATCTTGTGGGCTGTTTTGTTTGTTTGTTTGTTCTAGTATTTGAGAATAATAAATAACCTCTGAATTGAAATTTGTTATTACACTGTATTTGACTGTTTCCTTTGGAGGTTGGTTCTAAACCCATTAAATCTCTTGCCGTAGGAGCCTTTTTGGTGTTTTAGAAAGGAGGAGGCTTGAGGGAAAAGGGTGGGAAAAAAAGTGGTTAAAGGGACAGCAACTTATTGGATACTGGAGGATAAGAAGACTATTGCTACAAGGCAAATTAAACCAATGGAGGAAATATCTTCTAGTGTTGCAGTACCTTTTACACTTGGTGTTGGAAATTTGATTCAAAAGGAGTCTGCGGTGACGACTCACATGGAGATAACTGGGCTGAAGCTCATGGCTAATACAGCAGCGGCTGCTTTGATGTTAAATCCTGCAGTGGAATGTTTAAAGGAGAATCAAGTTGGAGCTGCTGCTCTTGTCTCAGAAATGGTTATTGAATGTGAGAGTAATTGGGTCTTGAATGAAAGCCATAACCAGGCAATAAAGGAAGATGAATTGATGTTAGCAGTGGATTTTCAGTGTCTGCATAGTTCAAGCTCTCAATCTGTGGCTAATGGCAAAAGTGATCCTTGTAGGGAGGAAGCTGCAGCATTGAAGAGTAGTTTTTCTGAAATAGATTCACAAATCATGATCAAGGTTGATGATGATGTTGATGGTAAGTCCGGAATAAACGAGCCGTGTCCATCAATGAAGCCAGTGGAGGAAACAGTTTCTGTTGCTATGGATATTACTAGTGAGGATCAAAGTGGATCAGATGAGTCTGATCCTAAACCATCTGCTGTGCTTCTTGATCAGTTGCCAGGGGTGAGTAAAACATGGAGAACAACCAACCCAAATGCTTTGGAATTGAATAGTGGACCTCTCTGGGGTTGTTCATCAATTTGTGGAATGAGACAGGAGATGGAAGATGCTATTTCTGTTAAGCCTCAACTTTTTCAAGTTTCTTCACAGATGCTAGTGAATGACCATGTGAATGAGGACAAAAAACAGTCACTAGCCCACTTTTTTGCTGTCTATGATGGACATGGGGGCCTTCAGGTATGGCTTAAAATTACTCTTATCAAATTATACAAATTGTATTGTTGAAATTAGTGTTTCACTGATGAGGTGTTTTGTTTTCACAGGTTGCCAATTACTGCCAGGAACGTCTTCATTCAACATTGATTGAGGAGATAGAGACTGCACAATCAAGTTTGGCTGAAACAAATGGGAGAGGTGATTGGCAGGACCAATGGAAGAAAGCATTCATCAATTGTTTTCAGAAAATGGATGATGATGTGGGAGGAATTGGTAACAACAGTGGTGGGTCTGAGTCTAATATTGAAACTGTTGCTCCTGAGACTGCTGGCTCCACTGCAGTGGTTGCCATTTTAAGCCAAAGCTACATCATAGTTGCAAATTGTGGAGATTCAAGAACTGTCTTATACCGTGGAAAAGAAGCCATGCCATTGTCTTCTGACCACAAAGTAAGACATTTCATTCTAATTTTTTTATACTTTTGGTGAATTTATATTAGAAGCTGAAGATGTCTGATAGAGGAAACTTGACTTCCTGTTTTGCAGCCAAATAGAGAGGACGAGTGGGCTAGGATAGAAGCTGCGGGAGGAAGAGTCATAAATTGGAAAGGATATCGAGTTCTTGGTGTCTTGGCGATGTCAAGGTCCATAGGTATGTGTGCTTGTTCCTTGATCTCTAGAATATGATTGGTTTTCTTGCAATATTATGCTGTTATATGAAACTGTTATCAAATGGTTTAGCCGTTATTTTTTCAGTTCTACATCTCTACTACAATATTATTAATCATGAGTTTGTGCTGAAGTTGACTGTGAGGACAAACATTGTTCTATGCAAGGGTTCTTTTACAAGTAAAACAGTATGCACTGACAGTGTAGAGAATTTTTACATTGTCATCCAATTACAAAATGACATATATGAAAAGTTTATTAACCTTAACAATAACCATCTTAAAAGTTAAAAGGCTTACCTATCATGATTGTAAATTTTTTTAGTGTTAGTACATAGAGCATAAACTCTTCTTTTATTGGTACATTGTAGTAAGTGACTTTAGTACGCTTCCTTCAATGTGACTTTAGTACACTTCCTTCAATGTGATTTCAGTCCACAACTTTTTTTCTACATAAATTTCTTATTCAAATAATCTTTGTTGTCTAATTTTTCTTCTTGCCTAACAGGTGATAGATACCTGAAACCATGGATAATTCCAGAACCCGAAGTCAAAATTGTGCGTCGAGAGAAAAACGATGAGTGTCTCATTCTAGCAAGTGATGGTTTATGGGATGTAATGACAAATGAAGAAGTATGTGAGGTTGCAAAGAAGCGAATCCTTCTTTGGCACAAGAAGTATGGTGACAATGGCGCAACAGGATGCAGTGAAGGAGCTGATCCTGCAGCTCAGTCCGCTGCAGAGTATCTAACTAAGCTTGCCATCCACAGGGGAAGCCAAGATAACATCTCTGTAATTGTGATAGACTTAAAGGCTCAAAGAAAAATTAAGAGAAAGCCATAAAGTGATGTGTTTTACATCTGCCATATCTTCATTTTAGGCTATTGATTTTATTGTATTTTAGTGTCATTGGACTTTTTAGCCCGTCAGTTTTTCACCAGGGCTAAGCTATAAGTTATATATGCTAATATTCGCACTGTACAAGGATACCTTCAGCTTGGATGAGTTATCACTGTCTCTGAGAGCTTTCCACATAACAAAGTTTTTTTTTTTTTTTTTTTTTAAATTAAGAGCCAATATTTTGTGTTAGCTAATCAATTGATCAGCACATTGTCTCTTTGCATACGCACCTTGGAGCCACTCTTAAATTTCATTTTATTCTGGTTACATAAAGAGAAAAAACAGAAAACAAAACATAAGTAGCAACTGAAGACTACAAACGTGGCTATGACATCCCTAGGGCATCACGTAACAAAATGGTTCCAACTCCAAGTCTTAAATTTGCAAGCAATGAAAACCCCATCATCAATCAGGAAATTTGACAAGTTTTAACCAATTAAAAAGTCTCAAATATAACTTGAGGAACTGTTCAGCTAGCGTGACTCATAAAACGTTCATTCGGAACAGCCTGACAAAACATTTATCCCATGAAAATTTGTACATCAGATCATATTATCAACGACTCAGGCAAATCCTAGTGATACATTTTGTTGCAATCATAAATTTTAAACATTTTGTTGCAAGTAGCCCCTGATACTCAACTTCAGCATTAAAATTCTTCAAATGTCAACTACTGCAATTTCTCGACCCTTGCATCTGAGTTTCTCAACAAATTGAACTCAATCACTCAACAACTAAATACAGAATCTTCGACGTGACTCTAGGAGCTAGTTCTTCAACACATCTGCAAACACTCCTCATTTCCAAGCAGGGCTGTACAACAGAAAAGGAAAACTACAGTTACAAATAACTCCAATTGTTTAGAAAAAGGTACTCAGATTATCCAGAAATATTAATTTATGAAACTGGACGGTTGCATGAGAGCACATCCTATCATCATAATTTAGGAAACACTATCTGAATTTAAAGTGTCATAAGCAACCTAGGACAAGCTTTCATCACAAAGGATCTAGTCAATTTAAAAAGACAAAAATGAGCTTCAAAACATCACCATTAGTATCGTTTACAGAACATAAAACCAATTCTCAATATAGAAGAAAAAATACTTCTACTTATGATAAATCAATACATTATATAGGGATCTACATTCAAGAACACCCGATAGATTCGTAAATAAAGAACAAAAGAATAACCTTTACTTAAATTAATATTAGAGTCCAAGATTGGAACATACAAACTTTTATAAGGTAGCAAGAGGAGATCCTGCATTCGAGAAGTAAGCTGAAAGATCCACCTCCAAGTCATCATACATGTTGACAAAAGGATGTGCCTGGAGTTTCAATCAAATATAATTCCTGAGCTGACAAGTCATCAGAAGGACAATATTCTACATTGTATGTGTACATGAGCAAGATTTACACATACCATTAATTCCTGAGCTGACAGACGATCCTTTGGGTCTTTCTGAAGACTAAACAATGAGAAGATTGAAAAGGGAAGATCAGTAGACACATAAAAAGCACACAGTAAAATAGAATTTTTTGGTAAAACAGCCAGCAGAATAGTGATGGAAGGTGCTAATTTTTATATATGTTTAAATGGTTTGTTCAATGAAATCCTTAAAAATAAGAATAAAAATGAACAAAAAAATGGTTTGTGCATGTAGGAAGGACAAGTGCATTACATTTCTATTATTGTTTTGTCAACATAAACACTCAGCAAAATCAAAGCTCCTCAAGCATCCACGCACTAATTTCAGGATGACCTTTGAGAAACTGCTATCGTTACGTTAGTGTTCTCCGTGTGTGTGTGTGTGGTTGTGTTTTCATTTTCTTATGGTGGATTAAGACTCTTCACTGAAAACAACTAGTATCGCATATAACAATTACCATGCTGAGATAAAAGAGCAAAATTCTGTAGAAAATTGTTCAGATGGAGGACTAGGAGGAGGTTTATCGACAATAGTTTCAATAAGCTCAAAAATGCTTTCCCATGTTTCACTTTGATCAGGCGGTGCATATGGAAACCGACCCAAAGCACACTCAAGTAATATTAGTCCCAAACTCCATATATCACTTTTGTAGTTGTAGCCTCGCTGGCTTCCATTGATTCTCTCTGGCTGTAAAATTGGCAGAGTGAATGTTACTGTATATTCTAGGAAACACTGGTAAATTTTGGTGGTAAAATGATAAATATACTTGCACATATTACTCACAGACATATAGTTGTAGGTTCCAATGAAAGTATTTGCTTGACCAGACGTACTTTCCATAATTGCACTCACACCAAAGTCAGTGATCTTTACTTCACCAATATGATTTATTAACAAATTAGAAGGTTTTAAGTCTCTGTGGATAATATGCCTTTCATGGTGGAGATAAACTAAACCCTTCAGCACCTATATCGATAAAAAAAAGAAAAAAGAGATAGATCAGATCTTGTTAGCAATTCAGTGAAAATAATTATGGGTACTAGACTGAAGGGAAATTCCTTACTCCATACCTGCTTACAGATGGCAGCAAGATAAGACTCCGGAATTGTTTTAACTTTCTTCAGCAGATCAGCTAAGGAACCTCCATCCATGTACTCTAAGATGATTGATATGACACCGTTTTCATAGAAAGATTGGTAGCAGACAACAACATAAGGACATTGTGCTTGTTGATTAATTTTCAGCTCTTGTGCAATCTGCTTGCGCATAGACTCCTCAATATTCATCTGAATTACCTGAATTGTCAAGAATGCATACATAGTGACAAATGAAAAAAGAGGAATAGATTTAAATGATAACATTAATGTTGTCAATATATAAGAACAAAAGGAAAGTAATTAGTTTATTAGTTCAACGACAAATACTAGATTGTTAACCAAGCATGAGGGAAACCAATATGGGACATGTTACCCAATCATTGCTGCTCTATTTTCAAAAACTAGTAGGAAAATTAATAAAAAAGGAATGACCCAAGGCTGAACATTTCATTAATGAAGGGGGGGAGGAGGGATTAAATACCTTAGATGTCAAACACAAGTTTAAATTTGTATTGTTCAATGATTGATTAATATATACAAGTTCCTAGGGAAGAGTACCACTTTCAATCAGTATGTTAAACACAATTCAAATGTCTGAAGATGGGTGAACAAAATGATGTTCTGTTAGGGTAAAAAGAGATGGGGAGTTTAGAATATTAATCAGTTAGTTAGTTAGAGGGGTTAATTAGATATAAATAGGGGAGGTAGGATAGCGGGATTCAGGGGAATAAGTTGTCATTTTTAAATAGAGCATTAGCTCTTTTTGAAGGGAAAATCCTTGGAGAGTCCTTGGAGGAGAGATTTCTATCCTATTCCTGGTTCTTTTCATCCTATTCAATAAAATCTGTCTTTTCTTTCTCATTCCTAATTCTTGGTTCATATCATGTTCTGACATAACAAAGTAAGAAAGCACCAGCAGCAAAATAACAATGAACTAAATTACTATTTGAGTGAAAATGAACCACTCCTAATGAAATTCAATCATTCAATATTAATTCAAAGAAATAACATTTTTCAAGACTTACTGATAATGTGACTTTGAGTGACACTGAAAGAGATAACAAGTTTTCAAGCATCCTTGCTCAATGAAATGGATGTAATGGAGAGGGGAGTGACATTATCAAAAAGTATGTAATATGGGTAGACAATGCCAATACAAAAGGATAAATTAACTAAAAATGAGAGAACAGACTATACAAATTCAAAGCATGGTATGCAACATGCAGCAAGTGTACCTTCAACGCAAAAAACTGACTAGTCCATTTGTGTTGTACCAATTGGACAACCCCTCCATTTCCCTTTCCAACAACTTTGATTACATCTATGTCTGCCAAAGCTAACTGGTTGTCTGTAGGCTTGATTGGAGGTGGCTGAAAAGATAGCATGAAAGTTAGAACCATATACAACATATTGTCAGAATTCAAACAGCATATGTATTGTGTATTATGACAAGATAAAAAAAATGCAGGAGTTCCAACGTTCGATCCTCCCTTGTCCTGCTTTTTTTATACCATAAAGCACTGGTTGGAATGCACAATTATAGATATGTGGAGTTTAACCGGAATAAATTTAAACTTAGTCACTTATAAATCTGGGTCCTCATTTAACATGGCTATGTGTCTACTATCAACTCATTGTCTTCTAAAATGTATTGACTGTGTAAGAGTATGCATAGGAAGTTTTCCAATATAATTAGTCAGATTGTTTTTTATTTCTTCATGATTGACAGTGTAATGCATCAGAAATTTATGAAAGTGTTGAAAGCCACCCTGAGTTCCACCAAAAAAATAAAAAACAAGATGTAGGGAGGAAAAAGAGGATCCAACATTAACCCAGAATGCAAACAATTTTATGCAACAAACTTTGTTTAAGAGTATAAATGAAAGACTCATTTTGTTTAGTGGCTCATGAACGGGGTGACATAAGCTGAGCACAATTTCACTTCATAAACTTGCAACTTGTTCTCCATTGATTAAAGACAACGCAAATAAGATGAGAAATGTATAACCTCATTAACAATATCTGGTTCAATTAAAAAACCAGAGAAAATTACAATTATATTCCCTGTGTTTATCACTTATTACACTCAGCACCCCTACTCTTTTTTTCAAGTGTAATAAGCAAAGGCTAGGAAAAGTGAAAAAAGTAGGCTCAATCCCCACCCCCAAAAACACACACAACAAAATAAGGGCCAAGAGGAAACAGCAAATAATCCATCTCATAATGTTTTTATTCAATTTAAAACATACGACAGAAAAATCAGGAATCCCGTATTATCCATCTATCAGGCATTTCATCAGATCCAAAAGATCAAATGCAACAAAACAAACAATTGAGTAATCGGAGTGGATATATATTGAAATAAACAATTACAAAGGCAAGAATGCATAGAAAAGTGAGAGAAATATGTTACAGCTTCGACATCATTCTGAGAGACAATTCGAACTCCATCTCTGTTGACAAGCAGATCCCCATCCTTAAAAGTCCCACTTTCAGTCCTAAATACCAACAATTCAATTTGGTCAAAAGCCAAATATAATTAATCAATCACATTCACACACATCAGAAAGAAAGAGAGAGAAACTCACAGGAACTTGGCAAAATTAGATTGATCAGACACAGGAACTGAAAGTCTGAGACCAAGACCCAAGTTTCCTTTCTTCATGATTATTATGGGACTCTGTTGATGGGGTTCACTTCACGAACTCTGACACAGAAGAAGTGTCACTAGGTTTTGAAAGAGAAAAACTTTCAAGTTAGACTCTTTCTCTCTCTCTCTCTCTCTCTCTCTCTATATATATATATATATATATATCACTATTAGAACCAGTATTTAAGTTAAAAAATGATAGATTGAAAATTCTAAATTTTGTGATTGGTTGACAAAGAGAGCAGTCACCATTGACGAACTGAAGATTGAAGAAAGAAACAGCTTTGAAGATGGAACTGTTGTTGACTTTTCAGACTTTGTGCCCAATTTATCCGGGCTCCACATTCTTCTTTTCTAAAAAAAAAAATATTCCTTATAAATCTGGATTAGTTTATAGTCAAGAGTAAAATACTATTTTCTTTGTTTATCAAAATTTATTTAAGGAGATGATTTTTTCGATACACTCTTATATATACCTAAAAATTGAATCTTTAATCACGTATTAATAAAACATTTAGATTATCTTTTAGTTTTAAGAGTCAAATTCTAATTTCTCCATATATCAAATTTATTCAAGGAGACGACTTTTCTCAACCGTTACTCTTTTATTATTTTTTATATGCATAAAAAATTGAATGTTTAATCATATACTTAAAAAAAAATATTTATCAACGCACACCATTTTAATAAAGGCATTGCAATATTCTTTCTCACATATACCAACACTAATATATGACAGAATGCCAAATGATACATTGCATAAAAAACACAAACTCATTATTGATATAATTGCTAGATTAATTGATATTCGTGGAATTGTATGTGAGTGTGCAATGGTGTGATGGTGTCTATAAAAATTTACAAAATTGTCATATATAGCAATTATGAAACTTTTAATTGGTTGATAATGAAAACATCTTTTACATTTGTTAGTGTAAAAGTCAACTCTTTACTCATATTTCAATATAAATATATTTTATTTATTATTTTAATTACTTAAAATAAATGTTAAATAATTTTTTATTTTTATATGATAAATATTTTTAATAAATACTTTTAACAACTGTCCTCCGATATATTATAATTCATTTGGAATAGAAACAGTTACTCACAATCTGTTTACATGTCATTCTACAAGAATTAGTTTTTTTTAAGATTAAATCAGACAAGAAAAAGATGATTTTTTTGCATTATTTTGAGAACAAATTCCAACCATACTTTCAATCTTCTAAGCCTTCAACTAATGGCATAATTAAACGCTAGGCTTTGTTAAAACATGTATGACAAAAAGTTAATGCCATCATTAGATAACTATGAATGCTCCAGCTAGCGAATTTGTGGAAATTGTTATCATTGACGTCCACAGAAGGAAGAAAATTAAAAAACACGTTTCAAACCTGTTCTTGAATCTGGCTTGTTAATTTCTAGTCAATAATATCAAACAAATACTAGTAGATTTTTTTTTTGTCTCATTTTTTGTCTAATTTCATGACTACCCAAGGACCCAAGAATAGAAAAGAGAAAGGAGGAAATAATGATTATATCTCAAAAAAAAAAGAAAAAAAAGAAAAACACTTGCAAGTAACGAAGGCACTGAGAAACACGTGGTTGGAAAAAACATAGAAAGGGAATGAGGGAGATATTATATTACTATGTTGAAAGACTTTGTTTCAAGTGTGTGAAAATTCATATTATTGGCACTTCAATCATTATCATTCATTGCTACCTGGCTGGAATGGGCCTACGGGTATTGTGAGACATTCAAATTCAGTTCAGTTCATCAATCAAAATACTATCTAAATATCATGAGCTGTTAGAAATTAATTAATTAAACAAAATATAAATGACAAAGAGTCGATGATATCATAGTAATATTTCTGCAACAAAACAAAGGTCCCCACGCAGTGTTAGTAGCCAACTTTTTTTGGTGGTCAGGCTAGCTAGGTGCAGCTCCATAATGTTGTCAGTTATTTCAAAAATTCAAGTGGCACATTAATTGCTTTACATAATTAGAAAAGGACTGGACTCACGCTCACAATATATTGGGTTAATTAAGTTGGTTTGTTATAGTTTCTGCGAGCACCTCGTTGGACCTCATGAATCCAGGAATACCTCTCCTTAAACACAAAACACTTTTCTTTCATGGAGTTCTCCTATTTGGCAATTGTAACGAAGAGTATAACTATTTCATTGATTAACACTGCCATGTGATCTATAGGATGAAATTAATGTAGCAAAATGCTAAACGTATGTATTAATTAATTATACATCTTGTCAAGTGAAAATAAAGGCGTAGTCGAAAGAAAGTGGTCAGCACACTCAAGGGAAAATTTTCACACCAGTTATCAACTAACATGCATATTAATTGGTGATTTCAACATCAAATTCATTCCTGCATTGACTATAGACAGTTTGGCTTATTGGTATATATAGAGAGAGTTCATCAAGCTCTTATCTCGTTTGGTTGATTATTATTCAATAGTTTTGGGTCATCACATTTCTATGATATTGTTGTCTAATTTTTACATAATAACGTAGTCGAATTTTTCAATTTATGGAAAATATTCAGCAGCACTTGACTTCATATCATGCAGAAGTTTTGTTGTAGAATAATTTCTCCTTGTTTACAACACATGAGAAGCTATTGCAAATTAGCAAATTAACACTGCCTGGCAACCCAATGAAATCACTTCATCTCCGATCACAGGCTCAGATGAGGACTTGGGATGCTGAAGAAGAACATTAAGAGCATTGTTACGAATCCATGGATCATAGGGATGGAGACCAAATGCAAAAGAGAGAGATATAGAGCATATTGATACTCATGCGATAACATCCTGAATTGATTGAAAAAGATGAAAATTACATATTGAAGGCTCTTAGTTGTAGAGCTAATTATTATCCCTAACAAACTCCCTTAACTGGCTCTAACATGATTTTCTAACAGACTTATGGATTTTCTATAACCTCTAATAAGCATCGATCTGCATGACCTCTAACATGATTAATTGGTACATGTGTCTAAAAAATTAATGCAAGAGTGAGTAACTAGTCATGGGAATTGACCACCACCACTAGAATGTGTGTGCCATTAGTAACCAGTAACCACCACCACTTATAGATGATGAGCTTGTAATAGCTAGCCCTAGCCCAGGTCCCACTTCTGAAGTATTTTAACCGCAGGGGGAGGAAAATCTGAGAGATTTCCAAAGTAAAACTGATATGGGGTAGCCAAACCTTCCGTCATTGTATTTGTTTGTTTGTTAATTGTATGATATATCCATCATTAGTTCTCCTTGCATATCACAGTGTCTATTTTTTTCAAGTAAACCATCGATTTTATTTTGAACTATTATCTTTTCTTTTAAATAATCACTTATGTGTAAGAAAATTATTGTAGTCGTTGGTGTTAGAAAAACATTCTCTAACCTCTAACAACATATTTTCTTATTGATTAAAATTTATTAAAAATTATAAAATTTTGAGAGGATGTGAATTCGAAAGAATGTTTAGAGAATATGTTGCATTTTGCTAATAATTTTTTAAATATTAAACAAAAAATTACCTGAATTTTATTAAAATATATCAATTTAGAGATTAAAGTAAAAATTATTAATATTTAAAAAATTACTTAAATTTTTTTTTTGATCAGCAAAAATAAAATATATATATATATATATAAACATAGTACAAGGGGTACTGATGGGGTTACAGAAAAGCGAAATCTAATGAGAACTTTGAAGGCTTTATAAGAAAGCCTACGAAGGTCTCTCAGAAACGCAAATAAGGAAAGAACAGAACAAAAAACAATAGAAATAGCCCCCTCTAAGATACAAAACAATGTCTCAAATTAGTAGACCAAAAATGGAAAGGTGTGTCGAAGCCGTCCTCTAGAATCCTTAACCAAGACCAGCAGAAGAAAATAGCATCCTCCAAAAGTTTGTGTGCATTGAAAAGTTCGTTATGAAACAGGATATTGTTTCTATGGTTCCACGTGCACCATGTCAAAGCTGACCACCAAGTAAGCCACCTAGATAAGTGTTTTCCCCGTAGATGGCAGAAGTATGACTGTCTAAAAAACTCCATTGGGGTATAGGAATACACCCCAATAATGCCTACCCAAGCCCAAGATTCCCACCACAGCGGTAAAATATAAGGACAAGTAAAAAATAAATGTGATGCATCTTCCTCAGAATTGTTGCAGAAAGGGCAGCAAGTATGTGGTAGATCTATGTTTCTTTTCCTGAGATTGAGCCTTGTAGGTAATCTATCTTTCACTAATCTCCATAGAAAACAAGCTACTTTGGATGGGATCTTCAATTTCCATAAGCTGTTATATACTTCGTCCTTAAGGTGACCATCCAGGTTCCTACTTAGAATATAATACGCACTTTTCACCGAATATACACCGCTAGGATCACCCAACCATAACCAAGAATCTGATTGATGTGGATTAATTATCAGTCCCTGAAAATCTTCCAAAAATCTGAGAGCCGTCTGAATTTCACATTCTCTAAATGACCTTCGCCATTGTAACTTCCACTCCCACCATTGTTAATGTTGAAAACCCATCTGCTGAATGAGATGATATTTTTGTTGTGAAATCTGGTAAAGTCTAGGGTATGTGACTTTGAGAGGTGTCCGCTGTTCATTCCACGAGTCTTCCCAAAAAAGTATGTTACAGCCACTACCAATCTTCCATCTTATTCTGCTAAAAAACCAGCCGTCAAATTGTGCCGATCCATACACCAAAGATAAATCTCTCCACCATATAGATGCTGAAGGAAGCCTCGAGGAAACCTATAATTGTCTCCACCCGCCGTATTTGGATTCCAGAATTTTAACCCATAGATTTCCTGACTGGTGGAATAGATTCCAACACCATTTTCCTAGCAGCGCCTGATTAAAAGTCTTTAAATTCTTAATGCCCAGCCCTCCATCCTCCTTTGGGAGGCACACTGATTCCCATTTAACCCAAGAAATTTTCTTCTGATCATGGTTAGCTCCCCACAAGAACCTCCGCTGTATCCTTTCCAGTTTCGCAATGACCTGCAAAGGAATCCTGAAAAAAGAAAGAAAGAAAATAGGGATAGAATTGAGGACAGCTTTAATGAGTGTAACTCTGCCCCCAAATGAAAGGTATTTGTGTTTCCACATGGCTAGTTTTTTCTCACACTTTTTAATGATAGGTCCCCAGGTTGCCCCCCTTCTCGGATTTGCCCCTATAGGTACACCTAAGTAGGAAAAAGGTACAGCCATAACACCACAATTCAAGAAACTAGCAGCTGCGTGTGTCCACTGATCATCTACCCCAAAAGCAACAAGATTACTTTTGTTACAATTGAGCTTCAAACCCGACACCAACTCAAAGCCTTTTAACAGCACCTTTAAAGTTTTGACATTTGCTGTAGTTGCTTTCCCAAAGAATATTGTGTCATCTGCATACTGCAGAATGCTAACATCGATGTCTTTGAGTCCCACCTTGAAACCTTCATATAAACGCTTTGATTGTGCTTCTCTAATCATCCCTGTGAGGCCTTCAGCTGCAATATTGAACAAGAACGGAGCCAAAGGATCGCCTTGTCTAAGGCCTCTCTGTGGTTGAAATTCTGAGGTTGGGCTTCCGTTTACCAAGATAGATATGGTGGCTGATGATAAACAACCCTTAATCCAGGATATCCATTTGTCACAAAAGCCCATTCTCTTCATCATGTATAACAGGAAATCCCAACTTACAGAATCATATGCTTTTTCAAAATCTGCCTTAAAGATCATGTAAGATTTATTGCTCCTTTTAGCCTCATCAACAACCTCATTTGCAATAGTGACGCTGTGCAGTAATTGTCTTCCCTCGATGAATCCCGATTGTCTTTCATCGATGATGATGTGCATGACCCTTTTCAACCTATTAGCAAGCAACTTAGCCACAATTTTATAAATACAGCCTATAAGGGAAATAGGCCTGTATTGATGCAAACTTTGTGGGTCCAAAGTCTTAGGGATCAGCGCTATAAATGATGCATTCAGACCTCTTGGGAATGTAGCATTGGCATGGAATTCATCCATAAAACGAAATAAATCAGGCTTCAAAATCTCCCAAAAAGCCTTTATGAATTTAAAATTAAAGCCATCCGGCCCAGGACTTTTATCACTGCCACAACTCCACACGGCTTCTTTTATTTCTGATGGCTCGAAGGGGGCCGACAAGGCACTGTTATGTTGAGAATCCAGAGAAGAAAAATGTACCCCATCTAAGTTAGGTCTAACAACATGTGGTTCTTGGTAAGTGGCTTTGAAGAATTGTCTGATCTCCTCTTTGACCCTTGCTGGTTCATGTATCCATGTTCCCTCAATTTGAATTCCTTGCAACGAGTTTTTCCTGCGTTTCCAATTGACGGACAAGTGGAAGAAACGTGAATTACAATCACCCTCCTTGACCCATTTGGACCTGGATTTTTGTCTAAGCAAAGATGCATTTGCATTGGCAGCCGACCAAAGTTGCTCCTGAAGCTGTTTCCTTCTATATATCTCATCTTCAGATAGTTGTCTAGTTTCAGATTGCAGTTCCAGATTGTTCATTTCCCGTTGTATAGATGTGATCTTGTGCTGAATGTTTTCATATTGTTCTTTATTCCAGGTCTTCAATTTGTGTTTCAGCAATTTGAGCTTTTCCTTGAGGGTAAAACCCCCCCATCCAGCTCCTCGATATGAATTCCATGCCTCAGCTATAACCTTTGTGAGGGATTTGTCCTGCAGCCAACAATCAAGGAACCTGAAAGGCTTTGGGCCCCAATCAACCTGTGATGATTTTAACAAGATAGGACAATGGTCTGAATAGTTGCGATCCAGAGCTATTTGATAGCTCCCGTGCCATACGTTCAGCCAATCAGCTGAGATAAAGGCCCTATCAAGCCTGCTTTTTGCTAACCCATTAGGTCTATACCATGTAAATTTTCTCCCTATTCTAGGAGCCTCCTCCACTTCTAATTCAGCAATCCAGTCGTTAAAGTCCTTCAGGGAGCCACCATGTTGATAGTTCTGAGACAAGCCCGATCTTTCTGATATTTTTCTGATGTGATTGAAATCACCAATAATACACCACAAGTCTGTACCAGAAGCTTTCCTCAGCTGTTTGATTTCCTCCCACAAAGCTTTTTTCAACAATACATCACAAGGTGAATACACATTAATTATGGTGATTCTTCTATTTGCAGACAGAAATACCCCTTCCAAATATATAAATCCACTACCCTGCAGTCTTTTATCAACCTTAAACATTTCCTCACACCAGATACATAACAATCCTTCAGCCTTGTTAACAGCAGGCTGGAATTCCCAATCTACATTTGAATCACCCCACAAAGCTTGACAAATATTCTTTGTAATTGTTTCTTTATTAGTTTCTTGCAAACATAACAGGTCAACTTGTTCTTTCCCCACCAATTTTCTGATTGAATTCCATTTAACCCCCCTCCCCAAACCTCTTGTGTTATAAGATAGGATCTTCATGATTTCACCTCCTCTTTCCCCCTCTTAGAAGTCTCCCCTTTTTGTGATGATTCCAAAACCAACATTTTACTGATGATATCCTCATTAGGGTGTGTGATTACCCCAAATTGTTGAGCCATGGTCCAAAAATCGTCCTGTTTGGGTGTTGTATAGCTGGAGATAGAGTCTGTGTCTGAATTTACCAGTTGCTTTAACCCCATCTCTTTATTTTCTTCTTTTGATCCGCTATCACCCCCAATCTGAATAGGTGATGTGTGTCTGCGTAGAAGTATAAATTCATCCTTCCCTTTGTGAGCTTTAATTGTTTGGTCATTGTTACTATTGAAGGCCACTTTTGGATCACAAAATTCATTTACATCTGATACAGCTCTATTGTGCTGCGTGTTCTGCTCCCTGGGCTTCCCTCCTCTATGTCTTGAGTAAACTTTCCAATGAGGCCCAATACAGTTTAGGCCCAATTTAGTGCTTGTGTTATTGTCTTCGAAAGTAGGAGTGTGGCAATATGTGTTGGGTCCCTCAAATGCCTTCTGATCATTATTCAAAAAGTTTCCTTCAATTTCTTTTCTTTCAACGCACCGTGTACCATGTGGGTACATCTTTGGAACCAAGTTTGCTGTGTTCAGAGAAGACTGATGTACTGCAGGCTGTGTTGACCGACTAGCCGCGCCCTCTTTTTCTCCATATTCGAAATGTCCTTCTGAACCACAAAATCCCTCCTGCTCACCTAGCTTAACCGTCCCATCCTGCTGTACCATTGGTGACCTGCTTTTGCCGAAAGTATCTTCCACCATCTCCAAGATACTGTTACTACTGTTATGACTGACACGCGCGTGGGCATGTACTGCAGAAGGCTGACCCATATCATCGTGTAAAGACCGATGGTCCTCCAGCTGTTGGTCGTTCGTCGTTTGAATTTTTTCCGACGCGTCCGCTGTTACCGCTGCCGTGGTTTTCGTCGGTCGGAAGTTGTTATCCGACTCCTCAGAAATAACCTCCAAGCTATCAAGAGATGTTATTTCATCAGAATAATCTTCGAGACATCGCTTTCTACAAACGCATCTGACCGAGATTGCGTTCGATTCTTCAGTGATGTAAATCGGATATTCAATCCCGTTAATGGTAGCCACGATGTTGTGCTTAATGATGGGGGTCCATGGTGTTTTGATGAGGACGCGAGCACGATCCAGGCGTTGCAGATCGTCCGTTTCATCGTCGACTTCTATCATGTCACCGATAGCAGCTACAATCTTGGCCAGATTTATGGAATCCCAAGCATGGAGGGGAACACCCCAACACAGGACCCAGACCAAGCGGTAAGCAGGCTTCATGGATGGGTTCCACTTTTCCAAAGATTGGAAAGCCGCCAAACCATTCACCTCTTCTCCGCGGCTAAAATCCTGTGCTTTTGAATCACTTAACCCCATTAACAGCACCATATCTTCACCAAAATATCTGGGCTTAATGTCCTCTTCACCTTCCCAACCCAGTTCCTCTTCCAACCTGTACATTGAGCTGTATTGTAGAAGCAGAGGACTTAGTGATGTCCGCAGCATGCTTTGGGTACCACCGATTGTGAACATATTGATGGGGTTTCAAGACCGCCTGAGCGTATGTTTTCCTCTGAAAAGGTTGTCTCAGATATGGTTCAAATTGTCTGAAACCATTATCTGCCCTTCCAGTAGTGTCGCGTGGTGGTTGTTCTTCATGGGCCACTGCCTTCCCTTTCAACTTGGCAATGCGGTATTCTCTTTCATGCTTTGGAATATTCGCATGCAACTTAATACCTCCTATCATTAAGTTGTCCAAAGCTCTTTCAAGGTTCAAGATATTCTTGACACCTTTAAACCTCACGAAACCATACCGTCTTCCCTCTCTATTTCTTTTTTTCGCAATAAAGACCTCCCTAACGTCTCCCCATTTTTTGAATATGTACCACAACTCCTCCTCCCCAATGTCATCTGGAAAACGAGTGAAGTAGAACGATGTTACATCATCATGGTTTCTCCAGTTAAGGTTTCTGTACACACCGCCGCGTGTCGTCGCCGGAGCCGCGGCATGATGGCTGTACCTTTCTCCGTTGTACCTATAGCTATGTGTATACCCCTCCCTACCCACCCCAGAGTATCTCTCTCTAACTCTCTCTCTCATCCTTTTTTAAATTACTTAAATAGTTTTATTATTTTATGGAGCACTTGAGAGGGAGAAAAGGTAATAAAAAAAATACGATCAAAGAAAACAAGCAAAGGGCTCAGCAATTGCTCTCAATCATATATATGACTGTTCCAGCAAGGAAATTGAGAGTTTTTAAATGATCGTGGCCATGAACATTTTTCACAAGTACCAGTGGGAAATAAAGAGATAAAAAGGAACTGAATTATTTCATAAATTAATATAAACAATTTTATATTCATTTGCGGGAGAAAGATAAAAAGTAAAAAATGGATTTTTTATAAATTAAAAATCAATTTTAATTTATTTTTAATCTTTATTTTCTTCCATGAAACGTTGATAAGTTTGTCCTGGCTTTCGGCCCTAGTCCATGATGTTGTGTCCTGGGCTCCTGGCAAATATGTGAAGGGAGTTCTCACCCCAAATTTTCTATTTACGCCTCCCACGTGTGCTTTAAATTTTGTTTTTCTGAAGAAAAAAAATTCACATAAAACGCGATTCTGTTGACAAAATGCACAATTTAATCATGTTTTTTTTGTGTAAGGGAGATTGCAAAAAAATTCATTGTATATTTTGTCAACGAAATTAAGTTTTTATTCTATAATTTTTTTGCACTTTCTCTTATTCAATGAAACATGTTTCAGCTGTATATTTTTTTAAAGATAATCAAATTAATTTTTAAATGAATTATCTTTATTAATAATAATTGAATTCATTATGATACTAATTTGTATCATAATTAATTTGCTTATAATTAAAAAGAAATGCTTGTGCTATAATTAATTCAAATTTAAATATAAAAATTAAATTATATCCCAATTAATGTTATTATTTTTTTAAGAAAAAAGTAATATGTGATGTCACTAAGATAATTTATATCATAATTAATTAAATAATAATTAAAATAGTTGTAAGAAAAAATTTATATCTACAGTTAATTACTACTTTTTTTTTTCCAAAAAAAAATACAGAATGAGTGAATGACTATTGTTTTTGTCATACGTGTCTTGTTTGGTAGCGCATTGATGTGGTGACTTTTACACAATTTATTATTTCAATAAATGAATGATACACTTCTGTAATAAGTAATAACTAGTAATAAGTAAAGCTGTGTGTGTAATATTTTCTTAAAAAGTTCATAACTGTTAGGTGACATATTCGCAGTTTACTTTAGAAAGAAACATTTCAATTTTGAAACTACTCTAATTCAGGCCATTTAGCTCAATGCAGTCATTGCCGTCGGTAATGGGCTATTCAATTTTGTTTTCCTCGAAAGAATATTTAATATCATTTTTTTTTATAAATTTAGATTTGTAATACATGATGCGAGAGTAAACAAATATAATTTCATAAGTTATAACTCATAAGCCAGCCCCAGACACAGACCAACCAAAAGACACTATTTTTATGCAGAAAAACGAGTGAACGCAGGGCTTAATGGTCAATCACTAATTTTGTTCAATAATTTGTCTTCTTTGCATGAGATTTATAAAAAGAATTATGTAAAAAAATAAAATAATAATAATAATAATTAACCTCTTATTTTAAAAAGTATTTTTGACATATATATAAAATATAAAAAAGGTAAAATGAAAAATAAAAATAATATATATTTATTATTGACAGTGGTAATATTTAACTTTTTTTAAATATAAAACCATACAAAATTAAAGAATGCGTACACAAGACAATGGCCAGAGGAAAACACGCGAAAGCAGCCAAAGAATCTGCATAAATAACCGAAACCTCATCATCATCATTTTGTAGAAATTTAGGTACATAATAGGAGTAACTTTTAATTAAAAAGATGTCTAAAATATTTTCCAATAATTGATATTTTTTAAAAAGTTGCCTTAAACCGCAGCTAGAATTCCAATTATTACAATTTACAAAGACATCATTTATTTATTTCTCTTTAATTTATTATTATACTATTCATATTAAGTTATTAACTTAAGACCCATAGAGGCATAGACATACAAGTACACAGCATAGTCAAGCTTTGAATTGTTGAATGTGGAAGGAGAAGGAGGAGGGTGTTGCGCCACGAACACATGAATTAGAAAAGAAGCAGCTGCAGCAACTTTTCTTGTTCAATACCCATCAAATGCAAAGACAAAGACACTCTCTTTTTTAATTACTACTATTTTCTGTTCCTTTCTTCCTTCTGAGTCTGACGAACCAGTAGGACTCCTTCAAAGGCCAGTATCTCTTTAATTTTCTCAATTTCTCTGTCGATTCTTTAATTCTCTGTTTCTTTTTTCTAAATGGGTATTCAAGTTTTCCTTCGGATGCAGATAAAGTTTCTCTATTTTTTAGTTTTCATTTCCTTGATCCAAGATTTTCTTTTTCTTGATGATGATTTGGGTAGATTCAGATATTTCCCTCTCTTTTGGTTGTTGCCCATCACCCTTTTTGGCATGTTCTTTACATGGATTGTCTGCATGAATTAAAATTTCAATGTGTTTTATGTGAGCTGAAATTCTGAATTGCGGTGTATTGGTATCTTAATTAAGAAGCTTGTGGTTTTTGACGAGAACGATTTTGTTGATTCGAATGCTTAGGTCTCATACATGCTTCTACTGGGAACCAAGAACAAAATAGAATTTCCCAATTTCTCAGAATTACTGAAAGCTGAACAGATTATGTATGTTTTTTTTTTTTTTTGTGGAAAACATCTAATATTTCTCAGAATATGGGAGGCCCTGTTTCCCTGTTCTGATTTGTGAGTGGCAAGTTTGTTGAAATATTCTTTTGATTTATCTGTTTGTAAGTGGAAAGAGGCTAGTCTCACAAATCATTTTTTTTATCTAACATGATGGATTTCTCCAAACAGGGATTTTGAGTATTGTTTGAATTTCTGGAGACCTGAGAGTGAAAACTAACTCCACAATCAATGGATAAAGGTACTCTAACATTTTTCATATTATTAACCAACAAAATCCCATAGACATAAGTACAATTGCATATGCTTATTTGATTGTAAGTGTTACTTCATTATTTATCTCTTTTTTCCAATATGCACAACATCCTTCTTGACTTGTCTATTACAGAGATACTTATCCTTCTAAGTTATCACATAAGTCAGTACAAGAATTTATCCAAAGTCCAAACAATTTTATTGAATAATATGTTAGTTAGCTTCAGTCTACTTGATTTCCAGCCTTATCACATAGTTTATCATTGTTTGGATAATTGAGCTTTAAGTTTTTTTGTTCTAGATGTCACTGTTAGAATTACATTATCATTACGATGGACATTTGACAAGCTATGAATAAACTGCCAAAAGAATGGAAGAGTTTCATAATATATTTTGTTTCTTATGACCAAATTGTGAGAATTAACCTCCATCTAATAATTTTTCATGGAGAGAGGACATTTATTCTGTCATCAGATTATAATATACATGCACCAACATAAATTAGAGGTTTAAGGTTGATTGTAGTCCCCGAGTCTTCACCAATTTGAGTATCTCTTTTAGGTTTTAGTTCCTATGTGTTCACTCATGTGGGTTTTTAGTCCATGTTGTTAAGATATTGGTCCCTATATTTTCCACTCATTAGGATTTTAGACCTTGTAATTTTCTACTCGTTAAGGTCCTGATCCCTATTTTCAGTGATGGATTGATCCTTTTCAGTTTTAACTTATTAACTTACCAGCCCCTAAGGGACCAAAACGTTCATGGTTGGAAATAGGAACTATATCCCAATAAAGAATATATCGATGTATATGTACAATGACTAAGACCTAAATGAACGAAAACTGTGGGGATCAAAATCTTGGTTAAACCTAAATCAAATTATCAAGGAAAACATGGTTTTTCATAGGAACAACCTTTTGCCACCTCTGTTTAGCATGTTAATGTGCTTGTAGAATATAACTGCATTCATGATATAAGTAGGTGAATTTGAAACTCAACAAGGAACAATGCAATTGAATGCACTTGCTTGCCGTGAAATGAGATTTCCTTTGTTGTTGCAGATGCTAGGGTGGAGGAGACTGTTGATTTGCGAACCAATTTGGAGTTGGTGAGATCAGTCTCTGATAAGCATCATGATCTTTTAAGGCCATCTGCTCGGAACTATTCAAGAGGTAACAAATTTAATGATATGTCCATATACTGGAATCCAAAATATATAATTTAACTATTTGTTTCCAAATATTCTATTATAATTTAATTTTTCATGATTTTACTATTGTCAAAACTTATTGCCAAATTGGATCTGTTGATACACAAGGATTAGTATGATGATGGCACCAATGGACTTGTATCACCCTCCATTTGTTTTTTATATAGGGAGGGAGGGGATGCTGCTAGGGATATATGTTGCTGAATAGTATATCTTACTTTAGTACATTTATTGTTCAAAATTTAACAAATTTGGAGGCCATTTTTTGTTTGTGTTGCTTTCTCCCTTTTCCTTCACAACTGTTACATCATAAAGAACGAGCTCCTCTTTGCATAATTGATGGATGCAACTGTTTTTTTGTGCATCAGTGACACTTGATTTCTATTTCCATTATATTTATATAGAATCATAGATGATTTCTTTCAGAACCTTACCCTTTGTCCTTGAGTTCGATCTCAAGGTCCAGTTGTCCCTTTAAAAGAGTTTAAAGAATGTACTATTCTATGTACCATGACAAATATGCATAAATGTTGTCCAAGCAGCTCCTCCTCCTCCTTGAAAAACAAGGTCAAGAACAGGGTTGGGGATAACAAGCACAAATCAAAGTTTCTTTTTTTCACAGTTGTCTCTTGATCTCAACGGGATTTTTCTTCCCCAAAATATTAACAAATTGTATGGCTGTGGCAGGACAATCAACAGATACAGCTGGCCGTGGAAAGGGAAAGTATGCCTTAATTAGAGACCCAGAGGACTTCCAAATGGGAGTTTATGATAAGCCCCTTCCATGTTTTGGATGTGGAATCGGATGGTTCTCGTAAGTAATTTTAATCAACTATCTTCCCCAATTTTTTCATCTTGTCTCAGCTGTTCGTTAAATTGCAGATTTCTTTTTGGATTTCTATGCCCTCCTATGTGGTTCTATGCTACAATTCTCTATTTTGGAAATCACTATCGGAAGGATCCTAGGGAGCGAGCAGGGCTGGGAGCCTCTGCAATTGCTGTAATCTCTCTCCTCTTTCTCTTTGCTTGTTTGGTCTATCTGTGTGTCTGTTTGCTCATGCATACACTTGCATATGTAAACAAGGTTGTGCATGGAATAAAATCTGCTGTCAAATAGTATTGGTTTGAGCAGAGGCCAGTACTTACTACCTAGCTCAGCTTGGATCAAGTTAAAATGAATGGAGTTTCTTTTGTAAGTTAAAATCAATTTATCACCTCAACTTTTGAAAAAGTTAGATGGAATAGAACTTTTTATAAAAATTCAAGTGCACAAGTTGATTTTGACTTAGGGGAAAAGTTCAATTCTTTTTACCTTCTTATTTTCTTCTCGTTAGTGGTTATGAAAAAGTTTATTCAAACATACTCATTTCAAATGTGTTTCAATGGTCCCGGCATTTAGTAACTTCTTTTGTTGAATGGTTTTGGGATTCGTGCCACAACCTATCATTTCAACTTGTGACATAGGCCGTGCGAAGAAAAATGTAAACCAAACAACCTATAACTTGATCAAGCATAATGCTGTGCAAGTTCGTTTTCTGCATTGCAGACATTATGAATCATTGTATATCACTTAGCTTGAGTGATGTTTAAATTGGATATGGTGATCAACTTGCAGGCATTAGTGTGTTCTGTAGCGTCGCTGATAATTGGAGTAATTCTTGTGTTGCGGTACCTCTATTTCTAATTCACGTGCAAAGGTGAAACTTGAGAAGCAAAAGCATTTGGAATCAATTCCGGCGGGATATTAGAAACAATTGGACATATGTATATAAGAACTTCAAATAGATGGAAAAAGGCTTGCATATATTGCTGGTGAAATAATTCACAGCAAGAAATCTGTCGTCTATACCATAAGTTGAGAGAAGATAATGCGTCATATCATATCTCATATTTGTTTGTTTTCTGAACTGATGTGTATACTCAAAAAGAAACCTTTTGATGAGTGTTTATGAATCTCCCAAAATCACTATTTATTTTATTTTATTTTATTTTTACCCTTGGTATGCTGAAGTGCTATTATTCTCCTAGATATGAAAGGTGCAAGGCTCAAATGTAGAAAACTAGCGTAAGGTAACTAAAACACTGCTAATAATTTCATACTGTCCATCATATAATATAAGGACCGGTCATGTGGAGCCGCAAAACATTTAAAGCGTAAGAATAATATATAAGATGTGTAAACATCATTCTCAAATCAAGCAAGATCTAGGTGTAAAATGCTACCAACCTCCAGGGATGTTAGTATAAACATCCTTGATTTAAATGAAACTTACTTCCCTCGGTTAAAAAGTACATATTGAAAAGTAAAACTTGATTATTAAACTCGTCTAAAAGAGGTCACATAGGAGAATAAGGTCACATAAGATTTAAGAACCACGTTCTGCAGATTCTACAACTCATTGCTTGTAATTCAACATAATAACCAAACGGATCTCTCTGCCATGATATTTTCTTTGGTTTTTCTACAAGATAATAATTGAATTTTTTGCACAAAGCAACAATGAAGTATTCGTTCACAAATTTTCTATATGGGAATTTTTTGTATGAATGAATTGTCTACCAAGCAACAAGAGAATTATGAAAAATTGCATGGACTCCCAGTCAAAAGAACTCTAACTAGAGTGTTCAATCTTTGGCCACCAGTCGCACATACTTTTTCTCAACTGCAAATCTGGAGCAGGAATTAATCTGTCCACGTAATTTTTTCATAAGGAAACCAATATTTATTTATTTTTAAAGGACAAATTAACAAAAACATAATCCATTAGATTGGTTTACCTTCTGCTCAAGTGCCTCACTCAATTCAGCTTCATCATCCACTGCAATGCCAGATTCCTGCAGTGCTTTGAGGACAACTTTTCTCAGTTTCTTCATCTTCAAAATTCCATCAGGATGCTGCCATAAACGTAAAAATAAGCACATAAGGAAATTAGATGTATAGACCAACATTCAAGAATACAAATTTTGAGCAAGCTCATCATAGATGCTATTGTAGCTCTTGTTAAGTCCATCTTAAAATCTATTGATTCTATCCATCCTATGCTCATAGTATACAGATAAGATCAATATAACATCACATAAATCAAGCACAAAACAAGAAAGGATGTCATTCTGAAATTCAAAACACATACAGATTTCAAGGCTGATTTGATGAACTTCTTCCATTTAATTTTATTTTTGACAGCACTCCCTTCTTTCTTGAAATTGCTCTCTTCACCCTGAATTACTTCTCCATTTCCCATGTCAACTGAAGTGTCATTCTTGGTTTTCTTAATAAGGTCATCCTCCAATGCTTCATGTTTCCTCTTTTTCTTTGCTGATGAAATTTCATTCCCTGGTTTTGAGTTAATTTGTTCAGAAGATTCTTGCAATTTTGGCAGCTCTCCATTTTTGTCATCTCTCACCTCATCATTAGGAGCAGTCTCCACAGCAACCTTTGCATCAGTGGCAGATTTGTCTGCCTCGACTGGTGGTTGCTTTGAAGCATGGAATGCTCTAGCCTTTGCCCTGTGTTTCTTTCCATCAGCATGGAGAAGAAGTGTTTGCTTACTTGTAGCTTTCGTATTGCAGAGACTGCAAAGCCACAAATAAATAGAGCATAATAAATCAGACAAAAAAACCATAAGGGTGACACAAAATATAAGAAAAATTCTTTCTTGGTGAAGATTCCAGGCACAATGGCCAAGCACAATTGGTCTCCCACCTTTTACAAAATAACATACTTTTTAAAGTGTGTCTCAGACTCTTGGATAATTAGCCAATTTTGTCTGTTGAGACTACTTTTATTAATCACAATCTAACGTATATCAGTACCCAACAAATAGGGGTACAGGTATTGAGATTGCTGCATTTACATGGGTATAGGGCCAGGTTTGTATACTTCAGTATTGTACCCATTGTCATCCTTACCTTTGCATACTTCAGTAACAAAAGGCACATTATGCACATTAAACTTTATGCCCTTACATCCGCTATTTACATTAAATAAAGATAAAATAATAATAAGAAAAACGGTTTAAACTTATGGCCTCGATGATACAACGAACCCATAAGACATAATAAGGCAATTCAAATGCAAGGAGTAAGAACTTAGAAGTCTAAATCCCATCCAAACAGTATATGTAAGCCATGTGATAAGAACAAGAACCTTGGAAAAAACCACACTACAAAAGCTAGGCAGCTAGCTATTGTAGTTGGAGAGCCCAAGATCTTATAAACCACATACTAGAGTCCCATACTTTTACAATGTGGGACTCAAGTCCTGTACCCTGCAATTGGATTCTAACACCATAATAAATTGAAAAATTATCTTTCTCTCTTGTGGCCTTTTATTTAAAACATATAATGCAGGATCTTGATCAACATTTACTCTGTACTATAAATACACTGACTAACAACTAGTGACTACCATGGTAATAGAAAATAGAAATAGTATCCAATATAGATATAGGTTATATACCTACAGAACCAAGGAGGCCGGTCAGATAACCCCACATTAATATCAACTTCAGGCCTTTGCTTGCTATCCTTATTAGGCTTGGCAGTTGCAACGTTCAAAGTTTTTCCTTGGCCTTTTGGTCCATATTTCTCCTGGAAGTCAAAGAAAAAGTAGGAGGTGGAGCAAATAAGATATATATATATATATATATATATATATATATATATATATATTATATGAAGACATGTATGCAAATCCAACATGCTGCCAAAAAATGTAAACAATAGGTATACAAATTTGGCTCCTCTAAAGTAATAAGCCAATAAGGAGAGTGCATAAGTGCACATTGTCCTCACTTTAGATAAATTTGATCAATAAAACTGAGGTATCAGAAAAACATTTCTGGCCATTAGTAGAAATGGATAGATTAAAAATCTCAACTGGGTGACAACAACAATAAGAAGAAGAAAGTGAGAATGAGAGACTCACCGCTTCTGTGATACACTGCGTGTGATCCTGAACGGTGTCACGCCCAAATATTTCCCCACAGTCAATGCACGACAGCTGCATAACATAAATAAATCGACAGAAAAAAATGAGCATCGCAAGCAATTCGCAACATGTTGTGAAGGAAAATTAATGAAAAAGTGGGATTGAATGAGAACTTTGTAGGCAGAGCAAGTTCGGAAGTGACTAGACAACTTGGGCTTTTTGAGGTTGTCTCCGCAATCTTCGCATTGAAACCAAACCATATCTGAGTTTTAATTTTAAGGTTGCGTTGCTACCTGCTACCCAGAAAGAGTGAGGACTCTGCAACTTTTGGGTTTAAGCCAGAGCAGGCTAGGGTTTTTTGTTTCGCTCCAATTATAAATGTACCCTTCCTGTTTGCCCTACCTCCAATCAATTTGCGTTTATTATTTTAACATCTTGAGGACCAGAAATAAATAAAAAATAAATAAAAAAAATAAAAGTTTACCATACTTTGTAAATTCCTAATTTTTTACATATATATACAGAGTGATTTTTAATTGATTAAAAGTGTAAATTTTTTTATACAAATAATATATATATAAATTAAATTCTATCAATATTTTGAGTTATTTATTATGCACAATAAAATGTAAAAGTTTTTGTATTAACAACGACTTAGAAATCAATATAATTAGATTTTGTTCACGTAATTTAGCCTTAGTTAGTCTTTCTTGTTTTTATTTTCGTCGTTGTACGAAAAAAAATAGAAATCAGTTTAGGATAAATTTTAAAATAATTATTATAAAAATTAATAAACTTACTAAATAAGATAATTTGTGATTAAATAACATCATAATTTAGCACTATAAAAATCTGTGCACTGTAAACTAATTAAAAATCAATTTAAATATGAATTTTAAAATTGTTGTTATATTATAAAAATTAATAATTAACAATATAATTTGTTTTACAATGTCCATATATTCTATATAAATTATGAATATTTTATATTCGATAATACAAGTGTTCTAATAATTTTTGCGTGGACTTATCGAATTTGTTTAGTTCCATGGGAGTTGGGACCATTGAATCAGATCAGCTGTATCAAAACAACTGAAGGCCAAGAATGGACCCAGAGGAACCTTTGTATTCTCTTAGTCGGGTAAATTGTGAATATCAACTATCAATATCCAAATATACATGCAAACAAAACAAAACAAAGTATGTTATTTAGAAATTTACGGTGGGAGAGAAGCCATTAGCTAAGCTAGCAATGCACCAAATCCTTGTACGTGGTACTCTTAATTCCTATTTCCTAATATCCAAATAAAGATCTATAATTAATCGACTGGATTGAAAGACGTATTCAAAACTTATAAAAGGTAATGTGAATGGGCCTGGCACCTAATAGAGTAAGGCCCATCAGAGTCAAGCAAAGTTGAAGTGAAGAAAGTGAAGTGAGGAAAGAGCATAACATAGCAATAGCATTATAGCAGAGTTGAGTTGAGCACAAGACAATTAAGAATGAAGCTGGGTGGACTGAAATCGGTGGAGAACGCGCACGATGATTCGGTGTGGGCGGTCACATGGGTACCCGCAACCGCCAACCGGCCACCTCTCCTCCTAACCGGTTCCCTCGACGAGACCGTCAGGCTCTGGCGCTCCGACGACCTCGTTTTGGACCGCACCAACACCGGCCACTGCCTTGGCGTCGCCTCCGTCGCCGCCCACCCCCTCGGCTTTGTCGCCGCCTCCTCCTCCCTCGACAGCTTCATCCGCGTCTTCGATGTCGATTCCAACGCCACCATCGCCACCCTCGAGGCTCCTCCCTCTGAAGTCTGGCAAATGCGCTTTGATCCCAAGGTATAATTAGGATAGGGATTTTTCCTCTCTTTACCTCATGCAATTGTTTCAAACAACCACGTGCCTTATTCCTAACACTTAACGATTGCGCTAATGCGAAAACCTAAAACAGTGAAAACTGAAAATTCATCAACCGTTCTTAGGAAACCTGTTGTGTATGTAAATGCTATGCTACATGTGATAATTCTGATGTTAAAGATGGTGGACAACTGCCAAATTTTGTGTTTTTTTAAGATTGAAGATACATGTTTCGTGAACCCTTGGTCAGGCTAGGTAAAAAACCTGTGTGCTAGATCAGGGCTCAAATTTTATTATTTACATTCTAAATGCTTGTTGCGATTGGTAACATGTTTGTTACCAGTGATTGTTGAAAACTGAAACTTATGATCAATAATATTTCATTCTTCTGCAAATGCATCCAGTTTTCTCTAGAGGTTTTGCTTCCTACCCTGCCACTTTTTAAGATATTTTGTGGGAATGGGCTTATTAAAGTTCAAAACAAGTAGAAATTGTTCTTGTGTGAAAGCCTGTTTTATTAATTTTTCTTGCATAAGAGCTATTTTTTACAAAGAAATTTATACGAAAAACGACAAAACGGTTTTTTGACTTACCAAGCACAACCATACATGCTAGCTGAAGTTTTATTATTTTTTCTTGCATAATGATAAGAGCTATTTAGTACAAAGAAATTTATATGAAAAATGACAACAAAATGGTTTTTTGACCAACCAAGCACAACGGTACATGCCGGCTGAAGTAGGAAAATTTCACTTACAATGAAATCTCTACGTTTTTATATTCGTTTTATTTTGTAACTGATTTTTTGTACTAATTATCTTTTCTCTTTTTCTTGAGATAGTGACAAGTGTTGAAATTGACTCTTTTATTGTTTTTGTCGGCACTCGTGCATTGGCAATTTTGTGTGCTTAAGTTCAACATCTCATGAGTTTGATTGGTTAACTTATAGTTGTACTAATTACAGGTTTGTTCAGTGTTTCTCTTCTGTGCTTATATAATTATATCTTCAGTTCTCTTGCCCTTTTTTCTGTTGACTACTATCATATTCTATGATGCAAAGTTTGTGTAATATGGATGATCACGATTGCGTTGATGCTTGAAATGTTTGAGTCTATGGTCATATAAAATATTCTTCGATGTATACCTAGGGTCAGTTTTTACAAGCATTAAAAATGGGGTGAAAAATTCAGGGATGAGTTTTATGTGAAAAAATTATTAGAAAAACTTATTAGAAAACTCATCCACATATTTTTCATCAACATTCTTAAAGGATGTATGAAACTAAACTATAAGCATGAAATCTCAATCCCCATATAGCTCATTATTGGATAAAGGGACTTGCTCAACTCGTACTCATCAAACTACTAAAACTATTTAGTTGCTTGTTCTGTTGACTCACTGTTTGTATGTGCCCTTCTATGGAAACTGTACTTGTTCCACTATGATTTTGCAGTGCGGTAGAAATCACCCATTGCCTTGATGCCTTGTGTTACTGGGGCAAATGAGCATTTCATCCTTAGTCTTTAATTTTATCCTTTTTTTATCATACTTAAAGTATTTAATCAGCCAAAGTTCCCTCCCTTCAGGGTGCCATTCTAGCAGTTGCTGGCGGAGGTAGTGCATCTGTCAAGCTTTGGGACACTTCCTCATGGGAACTTGTTGCCACTCTGTCAATTCCTCGTCCAGATGGACAGAAGCCCACAGACAAAAGTGGCAGCAAGAAATTTGTGCTATCAGTTGCATGGAGTCCTGATGGGAAACGACTTGCTTGTGGTTCTATGGATGGCACCATTTCTGTTTTTGATGTGCCCCGTGCCAAATTTCTGCATCACCTTGAAGGTCACTTCATGCCTGTGCGATCTCTTGTTTACTCTCCTTATGATCCAAGGCTGCTGTTTACAGCTTCTGATGATGGAAACGTCCACATGTATGATGCTGAGGGAAAAGCTTTAATTGGGACCATGTCAGGTCATGCTAGTTGGGTACTGTGTGTGGACGTGAGCCCAGATGGGGCAGCCATTGCTACAGGTTCAAGTGATAGATCTGTAAGGCTATGGGATCTTAACATGAGGGCATCTGTGCAGACAATGAGCAATCATTCAGACCAGGTATGGGGAGTGGCATTTAGACCACCTGGAGGGAGTGATGTGCGAGGTGGTCGACTTGCTAGTGTATCAGATGACAAGAGCATATCACTGTATGATTATTCCTGATTTAGATATTGCGTGCTGTATTTGTACTCTTTGTGGAATGTTATTTACTCTTTTGTCTACAAATTGATTTTGAATTGAAGAAAATGCATGAATCCGTGTTTTGATTCTGTATCATTTATTCATGATTTGTTCCCCGTCATAATTTATAGCCAATTACCATGTTAGATAACAAGCAAAAATAGATGTGATCCTGGATGGCCCAACCAAGTTTATCTTGACACAGAATCACGTAGTAGGCAATTTTTTTTTTTGGGGGGGGGGGGGTGGTTATGGATACCCCTTCTTTTTCTTGAGCCAGAGTTGGGACTTTAGTTGGGACTTTTGTGGCATCTAGATCTAGTTCAGTATCAGATAGTTTAGTCCTTTGGCAAAGAAGGTTGACTTCTCTGTCACTTCCTTACTTCTGTCACTTCTCTTTAGCTTATTAATTGAATTGGTTAGAAAGTCTGGGGGGTGGGGGGTTGATATTTTAAGCTGAAAAGCTAGAGATTAATTTCTTGGTATTAAGTTCCTTAAAAATTAGAGATTAATTACTCGAGATATCAAATTTCATTTAAGAAACTGTCTTCAAACAAACCATTATATCTAAACAAAAACAAAACTTGCATTTTTAGGCTATGTTTGGTTTTTAGTTTGGAAGCGTCCAAACTCAATTTGAAAAAGTAAACTTATTTTCGTTACATGTTTACTTATTTTCAAAAATGTTTGTGCATGAAAATTGCCTTGAAACTTGGTGTGTTTTTTTGGGTATTATACGGGACTAAAATGTCCAAAAATAAATCTTGGGATTATAATTCCTATTACATCAAAAATTTGGCAAATGACCTACAAACAAACGCAAGAGGATGCTCAAATTTTATAAACTTCAAGTCCATATCACAAGTAAAATTGGCTACCGCATCAGCACATCTATTGTCTTCTCTACAAGTATGAACAATCATAACATTACCTCCTTGAAACTTAGTTTCCATAGAAGCAAGGTTGGTTTTGCAAAAAAATATACAGTTAATCGTTGACATGGAAGACGATGCTTTCAGGCTACCGTGCACAGCGAAATTGGCATCCGACAGCGTATTACTTAAATATATTGTATTTGGTTTGGTAGTGGTTGTAAAGCCGTATGGGAAAAGCATCAAATCTCCTGCTAATTGTCACGATGAGAACGTTGTACGTTTGTGTGATCATTACAAAAATGGTTACGGATGATTTTTATTTTTTAAACTTAGTTTAAATTGAAGCAAATCAAAGAATATACGTTGAAAATTTTTATATTCAAAAAACAATTTACGTTGAAAAATTTTATATTCAAAAGTTCGTAGCCAAAAAAAAAAAACAAAAATATGAAATCTTCCACCTCACATTGTTTTGTTTTCAGTCAAATTGTATTGTTAAAGAAATAATTATGTTTGACTTCAACATAATCAATATTTTTTGCAAATAAAAAACATGTCAATATTAGCATTGCGGCGTGATGGTGTATGAGCTGTATAAGAAACTAAAAAGGAAAAAGATAGATAGACAGACACCTTGGTATGATATGACAAAAAGAGAAAAAGTAGATATTTCTAATATGGAGATGATCATATATCAATGTCCCCGGTTTTTCAGCAGAAGATCGTTTCTGGTAAAACAGAAAAGGAAAGAACTAGCCAGAGCGTGAGATGGGATAGTGAGAAACATGAACCAAAAATCCATTGCATAAAATCTTAAACTTCAATCTCAATTGTTCATTTCATGCAACGCTAAGCTACATTAATAGCTCCAATTCAAGATTTATTCGATGTAATTACACCTGAAATAAAACATTTAAAAAGCTCTTGTACAAGTAACCAGCAACTGCTACTATACACAAGGAGGAAGAAGAGTGCATTCAGGTAGTAAAGTAGTACTGTTTTTCTTCTCATTTACTTGCCACACAAGTCTTCATCAAGATCCATCTTCGACAATGATGTTATGCACGAAAATATGCATTGTGTCACCAGAAGCATGTTGTTGAAATCAAAACCCTCGAATACTTGAACCAAATCCAATAATAGCGACCGAAAGTGAACACAAACATGTTAAAACATCTTAATCACGAAAAACCCCGAACTAAAACTTACTTGGCAACCGTCAAGACTTGTTAAACTCAGGGGACTTGTTGTGCAAGAAATTCTTGAGAACATCCATGACAGATCCAAAATCCGCCTTAACCGAAACCAGCGGGTTAGCATAGCGCCCCATTCCAGGAATGAGCCCAGAATGATAATCAATCTTGCTCTGTGCAAACTTCAATCCATGTGCAGTGCTCACCACCACAACCCTCTCACCGGCACCGATAACCCCACGATTCCTCAGCTTAATAAGCGCCGTCAGAGCCACCCCAGTGTGTGGACATATGAACATTCCAGTGGAATCAGCCTGCACCATTGCATCCATCAGCTCCTCCTCCGTTGCCTCCTCGACGATCCCCTCCGAATTCCTCAGAGCATGCACTGCCCTGTCAATAGAAACAGGGTCCCCTATCTGAATAGCTGAAGCAAAAGTAGTCTTAGCCTTCACAGCGTTAAAATCCTTAAACCCATTCTTGTAGTGCAAATACAAAGGGTTTGCATTCGCAGCCTGAGCACACACTAGCCTTGGAATCTTCTCCACAAGCCCTAATTCCTTGCACATCTTAAAACCCTTGTAAAAAGCATAAATATTTCCCAGATTGCCCCCTGGTACAATAACCCAATCCGGCACCTCCCAGTTGAACTGCTGCAGAATCTCAATTGCAGCGGTTTTTTGACCCTCCAGACGCAAACTGTTCAACGAATTCGCCAAATAGATGGGTAATTCGGCGGTGATTTCACGAATCAGCTTCATGCAGCCGTCGAAATCGGTGTTGATGCTTAAGACTAAAGAGCCGTTCGAAACCGGTTGGATTAGTTGCGCGGTGGAGATCTTGTTGGCGGGGAGGAAGACGATGGAGGGGATTCCGGCGGCAGCGCAGTAGGCGGAGAGCGCGGCGGAAGTGTCGCCGGTGGAGGCGCAGCCGACGCCGACGACGGGGCGGTTCATTTTGCGGAGACGGTTGACCTGGCTGACGAGAACGGTCATGCCGAGATCCTTGAAGCTTCCGGTGTGGCTGATTCCGCAGTTCTTCACCCACAAATCGTTCATTTCCACGAACTGTTTCCCGAAGCGTTCCGCCCAGAAGAGATTAGAGTTACCTTCGAAGGCGGAAACGATGTCGTCAGGGTCGATTTCCGGTAGGACCCACTCCTTCTTGCTCCACACGCCGGACCCGTACGGCCACGTCGTCTTCCCCACGCGCGAGTCGAACAGCGCGCGCCAGTACGCGCCGTCGAAGCGCCCTAAAGCCTCCATGTCATGCTGCACGTCGAGGAGTCCGCCGGAACGGCTGCGGTACACGATTTCGTCGAGCGAGTAGGTTTCCAGCGAGTCGAAGCCGGCGTTGAAGGGGACGTACTTCGCCGTGAAGTCGTTCTCCGCCTCGGGGTGGCGGCGGGCCTCGTCCTTGATGTTCGGCGGCGAAGAAACATGGGAGTGGTTGGTGGTGGTGACGTGTGAGGAGCTGCATGATACTAAGGTGGAGGCGCAGCGGTTATTAGGGGTTGGATTTGAATGGATTGGAAGGGTGATGGTGAAGGAAGGGTTCAGCAGAGAAGACAACATTTTTACTAAATTATTTAATTGAAGGATTGGAATTTGGAGAAGAGAAAAACAAGAGGAGGGACTGATACTGATGAAATATGAATGGTTCTTATGTTATTGTTGATTTCATTTATCCAAGGAAGGAGGGTTTGATGGACATGATATTCGACATCAGCCAGGTTGATGCGCACGTGTAGTTTATGCTCTCAAAACGTTGCAAAAAAAAATATAAAGAAACTGTGTAATCAACTAACATATCATATCAATTTGCTTGTTTCAATTTTCATAAATTAAAAGATAATAAAATATTGGTTTCCCGAGAAATCAGTGATTTAGTGTTGTTTTTAATGGTGTGTTTGCTCTTGATAAATTAATGTGGGGGAGATTATGTAAATGTTTTATTTTATTTATTGGAAAAATTGTGTTGCGAGTGGGGCAGGAAATGGATTGTTAATCATTCAGGGAGGGTATGCACGACCCTGAGGTGGAAATGACAGTATTCTCGTGTCTTACCATCAATAATAAAATAAAATTTGATTCTTTTACAAACAATTTATCCTGCAGGAGTAGTTGGTTTTGAACTGCAAGGAATCAGGTTCCGCTGGATTGTGGCAAGAAGGTGCAGAGGACGTGCATGAAGCTTAAGCAACAGTCACTGGATATAACTAAAGCCAAAGAGAAACTTCATGAAGCTTACGGTGTTTTGGCATGGCTTTTTAAGGAATTTTTCTCAGTGCTTTCATATTACACATTTCTTCAATCACATTTATACTAATATTTTAAACTGTGAGATAAATATTTTTAAGTATATAAATTTTATTTATTGATAATTTTAAAAAATAGTATTATTATTATTATGGACTTATTAACAATCTATGCGATAAATTATTTTGCACCTGCGATAAAAAAAAAAAATTAAAAATGGTACTTGAGAAAACCTTAACCTAAGATCTTAGGGTGTTTTAACTTTTAAGAGTTGGGTAACTATTGGGCCAGCACACAATATTATAATATATATATATATATATATATATATATATGTCAGCAAAAATTATAGTGTATCTTAGTTAATAATTTGATAATATATTCATTTAATCAAAACATGTGAAGACCTAAGCAAACACTCTCAAAAGTTCATGATATCATTTTTTAAGATAAAATTGGTACGATATGTGTTATAATGTTTGTTTTTATTTCAATTATTCTTTTTCACCCTTGCAACTTTTAATAACTTTGCTTTTGCATGCACAAAAACCATTATAGCATACTAAGAGGAAAACAAATATGCCACTTGAAGATCACCAAAATCACAGTTATCAACCTCATCACTGTTTTTATATTCTTCATGCTAAAATCAAGAAAACCCTTTATAATTATTCCAACACCTTTTCACTTTCACAACCTTCTCCATCTCCATTATTAACCTATAATAATCATCATTTTTTTATCCATAAAAAAAAATAATATCAAAAAATTTATAATAACTCATATTTTACTTAACCGAATGAGTTATACTCTTTCAACTAATAATCACCATCTAAATCCCGAATGTCATAATCAACCTCAAAATCTCGTTTTTTTATTACCATTATATGATATCTCATTTGATATTTTGACTCATCCAGTACCTATAAACAATTGTTTTTCACCCTGCATCCCTACTATCTTCATTGCCCCTTCTACAAACATCCTCACGACCTTCGCTCACTTGGAAAAGAAAATTTGTATATGATAATAAATACATTCTTGGTGTTTAAAAAATTGTAGTATTTTACACTATCTAATTAATAAATATTTATATTTGGAAAAAAGTCTAAATTTCACATTAGATAAGAAATAATGTCTAGATTGAATATATAAGTAAAAACAACATTTATCACATGAACTAACTTTTAAAATTAAATTAGACCAAAATTCACATTGTAAGATTTCATGACATATAGACATGGATGTTTAACTTTATGGTCTCATATATGGTTCAATTGAAAGTTTTATTTTTCATGCAAATTTCTTATAAATCATCACCAATCATTTTATTATGAGAAGATATATTTTTTATTTCGTCTATCATTATATTTTTTTGGAGAAATACATGATATTTTTCCTTATTTTCAAAGTATTAATTTATTCCCTACATTTGTTAAAAGAGTAAATTACACTTCGCACCCCATGTGTTTTACTCAAATTTCACTTAATATCTTTCCTTTTTTGCACCTACAAAAAATCACTTAATTGTTTAGTTCACATTAAACCTAGACCCCTCTTTCCTAAACATTGTTTAATAATCTAACATAGATTAGACACATGCTGGTCAAATGACTTTTAATAAAATTTTATATCTAAAATACCCTCATCTTCTTCCTTTCAACCTTAAAATATTTTAAAACTCTTGTTTCTTTTTAAATTTTTTTTGTAATTGGACATAAATCCAACTTTTTATTGGATGTGCGAACCCACTTTGTTGTTAAGTAATGTTAACACCCATCCTCATTTTTAGCATATCATGATCAATCTTAAGGGGGTTGTTCACCCAATCATGTATTCCATGTATTCCAGTTCATCCATTGTGGTCCCAAACATTAACACTATTTTAATTAATAATAATAAACATGATTTCTAGTTCATCCATTGTGTTTTTTGTTGTCTCAACCATCAACATTATTTTAATCAACAATAATAAACAAATGATTTCCAGTTCATCCATTGTATTTTCTGTGGTCTCAAACATGAATACTATTTTAATCAACAATAATAAACAAATGATTTTAAAAATCATAAGTGGTCCCAAGCTAGTCCCCCATTGAAACCAATTCAGAAATAAAAAACAATTAACAATCAAAATTAAATAAATAATCTTTAAAAATAACTTATATACAAAGTCTCGTGGTCACTTACAAGCATAACCTTAACGTGAACAAAAATTGTTGACACATGCATGAATAAGAGAAACAGAGCGTTCATGAACGTTGAAGAAGAAGACAAACAGAGACGCTCGTGAATGTCGCTAGAACTGGAAGAAAAACAATGGAAAACTCATGAATGGGAAGATGAATAACGAATAATTCGCGAACTTGAACAAGAACACTGAAGAACTCACGAAAGGTGAAGAGGAATTAAATGTGAACGTCGTGAGAGAAAAATAAACTCGCACCTCCTGGACGCTAAAGAAGAACTCGCCAACAAAAGGAAGATGAACAATACTCGTAAATGATGAAGAGAAATAAAACGTGAATCATAAATTTTAAAACTAATTGAAAGAGAATAATTTGAGTTTTACAATTAAAATGTAAAGGCAATTATATCTGCTCACATATTTCAATTAATGTTATTTAACGACGTTAATAGAGGGGAATAAAAGTAATGTGTAAAAATGGATGAATATTGGATGAAATTTGAGAAAAATATATGAGATGCGAGTGTAATTTACTCTTATTAAAATATTCTAATTTCGACATTTGTATGTATTGAAGGAAAAAGATGTTTAGGGGCTTCCTCCCTCCTTTTCCCAAAAAAATTAAGGAAAAATAGTTAACCCTAAATACAAAAATTTGAGTATCTTTAACAATACCAGGACAAAAACTATATATTGATATTAAAAATAAAAAATAAAACAAAAATTTAAATTTATTCCAAAGACTAAAAGACAACATAGGCCTTTTAACTTTTTAACATGAAGTGTAATGCTAAAAGTCGTGAAGGGAGTAGGAATTTGGAGCTAGGGTTGCAGACATTGTTACGATTTTTATGGACTTGTTGAGTTTGAACGTGATTGTGATGTCATACGTACGTACTTACACATACTATACTGGTACATCAATACCGACCATAATGTCTGTAACTCGGTATTAAAAACTTCTCTTCTCATTCCAATTATGGGCGCACATCTCATTGGTTTGTCCCAAAACCCTTTTACCGAAAAAATAAAATAAAATAATTGCTGTAATTGTAAATGCCTCACTTCTTGTTAGAAAATTCATAATTTGCGCATTTCGAACACAAATTATAAGGAATACACAATTACAGTGTAATTAGATAACATTTCATCATAGCAAATACACCCGTAGTAGCAGGTTTCGTCCCATTTTATCCAGATATATAAATACGTGTATGAGTATTATCTGAATTATATTAAGGATGAAGATAAGAATGAGTATTAAATTATACTTATATCCATATCGTATCTATCATATTACATTTTTTATGATTTTTATCACAATATATATATAATATTTTACTGTTATAATTTTTTAAAATATAAATCAATTAGCTTAATAATAAAATAATAAATTAAAAAATATATATTTAACTAAAAATATAATTAAATTATTAATTTTTAACTAATATTTTATTTATTCTTCATTATATTTAAATATTATTTAAATTAAAATATAATAAAAATTTAATATATAAGTAAATTAAAATTATAAAAAATAATGTAATAGAATTACCCCCGGATATACCTAAATCCAATAAAATTCAACAAGTACGAGAATAAATATTGAAATTTTAAACTCATATTTTTTATATTGGTATGCATCGTGCTTTTTGCGAGGATTAGACAAGGAGAATCAAACCAGTTCCGACCAATTCCGTTGCTATTCCCAAATTTTTCCTAAAAAATTGCTCTCATCGTAGAAGGAAAATATATTTATGTGATGTAAGTTACAGTTTCCGCACATAGGTTAAATTAAAGTTTGAATGATTATGTATAAAAGTGAGTTATGTCTCTTAGAATTAGGGTGATGCATGTTTTATTTACTTTTTTTATTATTAAAATCAATAACGATAATAATTATCTTATTTCGCTCAACATACAGAAATAAGTGTTTTTTTATTGAGGAAATAAGGGTTGAAGTAAGTTGCAATCCTTTAAAAAAGTAAGTGGTAATTATCCATGGCATGAGTTAATATTTATGCAGCTCATTATTATAATTGTATACATGAAAAACGGAAAGATAAAGTGAAGCTATTTTTAACTTTGAGTTTCTTTTTTTCTTTTCAAGAAATACCTTAAATTTCTATTTTGATTCAATAATAAGTTTCTAAATTATTAGATTTATTATAAGAGATTTTTTTTATCAGTTGTGGATTTGCTAAATAACATTGGACCTCTTGTTTTACCTTATAAACTTTGTGTCTATAGTAAGAACATATCTTGAATCATCATACTTTATCTCAATGTATCTTTTAATCTAAATGGTGGACATAATGATTTAATGCAACAATAATAGAAATTTAAAAATTAATTAAAGTGAAATGAAAGTTTAAGGAACTTATTTGTTAAAAACACAATTTAAAGATGCATGTTTTTTTTTTACCTTTTTAAAAAAACTCATTTAATAATTCAAAGGTCAATATATATGTCCATGCAAAACACACAAATATACAAATTTGAAAAATACTGAAAATTATAAAATGAATAGATTTTTTTAACTACTGAATAAATTTAATTTCATCATGTGATAAGGTGTATAATTTCATAAACTGTGATGCTAATAATAAAAAAAATACACATGTGCATGTATTATTTGATTAAGAATCTTCCCAGGCAATACTTTACGTTTCAAATTCCTGAGAAACAAACCACTATTATGAATTGAATTGAGTAACAAATACGACGAACAATTATCGTCAACTATTTTTGTGCAAATATCATAAAAATATACATGCATGTTAACATAGATATTCCCATCCATTGATTGTTAAAGAAAAACGGAAAAAAGGCAACGTTCCGCAGGAAAAAGAAATATGAAGATTAACCGAGCCTATATTGCCATTAAACTCAAACTAAGTAACTGCTAAAAGATTTTTTTGACAGAAGCAACTGCTAAAACTTTTTAAAAAAAATAATCGATGGTAGTCTCGTAAAAAATGATCCAATGAATGCTTTAAGGGATGAGGCAAAATTTAAACCATAGTATTGCCGCCCATTATTAAATATTATTTTCATCATTTCATTATGTGTTTCATATTAGTTTTTAACAAAATATCCAAAATATATATAATACATTAGTTTATTTTAACAATAATATTCATACATTTTCACAATAGTTTCTCTTTCATTTTTGTTTTTTCTTCTCATTTTTTATAATATCCTATTAATTATTATTACTTTGTAAACATTTTGTTAATTAAGTGAAACTGGAGTTAATAAAAGTTTTAGATTGAATTTTATAGATGAAAAACGTAATTAAAAAAGAAATCTTATAAAAATACCAAACTAGTAAAATTTTCAACAAAAAGATAATTATCAACTAAATCAATAAATTTTCTCTATAAAAAAAGCTAAATCAATAAATATTTCTCACTTAAGATAAAAAAAATGTTACTTACTATTATATTTTTCATTTTTTTATTTCCAATTTCTCAGTAATAACCTAGAGAAACTGCCAAAGACATTTTTCATTGATCGTAGAACTAAAATCGACAACGTAGTGCAGACCACGAAAATGTTCAGCCTCAGCCTATACCCTCTCCTTCTCATTGGCGGGCCCCACCTCACCATTCAGCCAACAAGAAACCTTAATATTTTAATTTCATTTGAAACTTAAAAAAAGACAATGAGAGAGAGAGAGACGCAGCAACTCTCTCACTGTACAGAGAGAAAGAAGGACAGAGAAGCTAAAACTTGTTTTCCGTATATTAATATTAAATTATAATATAATAATGAATAATAATCGTGTACAGTAGCTGTCCTCTTATTACCGCATTTCTTCAAAAAGGCTTTGAGAAGAGAGAGAGATAGAAACCAGACTTAAGTCGCTCGCTCGATACCTTTGGCTTTGTTTTCTTCTTCTTTATCGTTTTCTCCAGCTTCTATTTTTAGCCTCTTCTCTCTCAGAATTGTCGTTCAAACTTCAAAGCTACCGTTCTCTACTGTCCGATCTGACTCACTGAGTTCCTTTCTCTGCTCGACTCGGATGAGTTAGACCGGAAGATCGCGCCGCATTGATCGCCATGGTAATTTCTCCCTATTCTCTCTCCATCGCCTCCTTTGACTCCTCCAGCTGCTCCGTTGAATCTGTTCGACTTCGATTTTTTTTTCTTCAGAAATTCTTCCGTGTGACTATGATTTGTTTGGCGGATATTGTTTTGTTTCTATACTAATTTCTTTTTCTCGGCTTTTGGATGCTTCTGATTAAATTTTTATTTCTCGAGGTGAAAGTTATGTCAGTCGATCCACGCATTACTAATAAAAAGATATTGTGAAATGGAGTTTGGGAATATGAATGGTTGATGATTAAGATTGGGATAATTTTAGTTAGGAAGTGTACATATTTGATAGCTTTATTGCCTGAAAATACTAAGAAATATGTAAGTATGGTTATTCAGGAATTGCCATTGAATATATATAGATAGCTAGCTAGCTTAGTTAGGATGATTTGGTATCAAGGGCACAACAAGAGTAATCAACCCGTCCTTACGAGAAATTGTTCATTCGTTATGGCATGTCAAACTATAGAAATTGAAAATATGTTGGCGAAACTTTGAGTTAGGTCAGATGCATCTGTTTTGGCACTTGACTATTGCTCGACTATCAATGATTGTGCTAGTTCAAAGCTGCATGGTGGTCCAGTTACATGCACAACAACTTTGATGAATGCCAACATTATTGCTTGTCTTTGCACATAATACTTGTTGACAAAAAACAAATACTAAATTACATTAACTGATAAGCATCCGAGCACTTGGGGAACCCTCCCTTAAAAGCTAGCTATCAAGGGGGAAAACCATAGCGACTTAAGTATTTCGCTGAGCAGGGCACCCCATAATACCCAAGTCCCTATCATAGCACTGCCCATGAGAACCGACGTGTGGCTGTACTCTACAATGCTTTACTCCATCTTTCTGGTCCGTCCCTTCATAGGTAGCCCTTTCCAAGACACTAGCAACCAGCTTCAATACCATTATTTGCACCCAAACACTTTGGCTAATTTTCAAACCCATACTATACTTCTGGCTTTTGAAGCACACTCATGTTTTAGGTGTTGGGAATGTTGGACACATTTCCCACACTGAAACCTATATGACTAGTGTGGAACACTCATTATTTATCATCCACTTGAAAAAATGTGGATGGACACTAGTATTATAAAAAAATATTGTATATATGTTTTTTTTTTAAAATTCAGAAAATGTCAGTGTAAAATGTGATATAAAATATTATAAAATAATTTTTCTTAGCATATTTTTGTGAGGCTCATTATCATAGATGGTTACAAGAATATACAAATCTTGATTATTATTTTAGATCTTGTTATGTTGCTATATATATATATATAATATTTGTGTGTGTGTACTGAGAAAGCCATTGTATATGAGACTGAGGAATAAATATTGAATATTAGACCTTCTCTTGAATAATTAAGAATTTAAGATTAGTACATGCAAGTCTTGTGGGTTTTTTAACAAGTCACACGACTTTTTGAAGTGATCATTTGCCTTTAAAGAACTTTTAATTTTGGTCATCTAGATTTGCTTTTCTCACTCATAAAAATCTCTCTCTCACTAAAAACACATGAGTTTAATTGTCATGCACCGTTAATGTAATTTTTTTTACATAGTCAACCAATAAAAAATCAACTCTAGTAACCTATTCCAGAAGAGAAACCATACATCGCACTCCTTCAGCTAGAGGGGGAGCGAAAACGGGTTATGGATGTGATTGGATGACAATGTAAAAACTGTTTTACACTGTTAGTGCATATGCTAATTTTTTCTATATATATTTTAGCTATGTCGAAGTGTTTGTGTCAATGTTGTGAGCAGTTTACATGTCGAAGTCCACGCTTTATAGCTTACAATAGTATCTATGATGATTAGCATTTTGATAAGCAAGATATAATGACAAAGCCAGACTACAAATGTGATAATAATTTGCAGTTTATCTTCTTGAAATTATGTAATTGCTTGCAATGATCATTTGCCACTATTTATTTATGGATCTAACATTTGTTACTTTATCCTTTTGTTTTTATTTATTTAAATATTTTTTTTAATCAATAATTTTATTATTCTTGCTGTTAAATTAAAATGAACTAATGACATTAAAATGGCGGTATACATCGGTAAACTAAATCCTTATGGTTGGCAATGCCATTTATGGCCAGGAGCATGTTTGCTTGCATTCATTTCCTCTCGTTTGTCTTCAACAACTTGGTTAAATACAAGTTTTGTTTCCCTATTTAACATTTTTGCTGTGAATGTTCAATATGTTTGCCTTTGCAGTCTGCACCAGTGAATATTATTGTAGGTTCTCATGTCTGGATTGAAGATCCAGCACAAGCATGGATTGATGGAGAAGTTTCTAAAATCAATGGTGAAGAAGTCCATGTTCGCACCACAGATGGGAAAGCAGTGAGTCAAACTGTCTGTACTGTGTGTTTGTGAGATTGTTTGCATAGATTCTTTGTTCTGTATATTGTTTTTTCTTATTGTGACTGCTTTTGAAGTGAGTCTCTGTGATTCTAACTGTGTTATATCACTTTTCGAAATGTATAAATTTTTTTATATGCTATATATCTTAACAGAAATTCCAACTTTATTATCTAGATCCTTTTTGTATGACCAGTAATAAAACGAGTTATATTAGGGCTTACTATCATGATTGGTTAAGTCTGGAAATCTGGTTGCAGGTTGTCAATAATATCTCAAAGGTTTTTCCCAAGGATAATGAAGCCCCTCCTGGAGGTGTAGATGATATGACAAAATTGTCTTACTTGCATGAACCAGGAGTTCTGCACAATTTGGCAACTAGATATGAACTCAATGAAATCTATGTAAGATTCTAAAATATATATTATTTCATTTTGCACCAAGATTGTTTATGTTAAGAATTGAAACTTATGAATGATACAATCATGCTACTCCTCCATCATCATTGCAGACATATACCGGAAATATCCTGATTGCAATAAATCCTTTTCAAAGATTACCGCATCTATATGATACTCACATGATGGAACAATACAAAGGAGCTGCATTTGGAGAATTGAGTCCCCATGTTTTTGCAGTTGCAGATGTTGCATACAGGTGACTGATAGATGTCAATATCATTTTCTGTTTTATTCTTTTTGTATGATTTATTAATGTCCATGTTTATATTCATCAGGGCGATGATTAATGAGGGAAAAAGCAACTCAATCCTGGTTAGCGGCGAGAGTGGGGCTGGAAAGACAGAGACAACAAAAATGCTTATGCGGTATCTTGCATATCTTGGGGGCCGATCTGGAGTAGAAGGGAGGACAGTTGAACAACAAGTTCTCGAAGTATGATATAGTTGCATTTTCTTGTTTTGGATACCCCTTTTTATAGGGCCTTACTCCATAACTTTTAGTTCCTTTATATTTTTTATATTTTATTCTACATTTTGTTAGATATATTGGGTATTAAAAAAAGTGTGCAAACTGTTTCCTCATACTTGTTTCTGTATTAATTACTTTGCAGTCTAATCCAGTTCTTGAAGCATTTGGCAATGCCAAAACAGTTAGAAACAACAACTCAAGGTGAGTGTTGACAGCTGCATGGCATATCAAGTAAAAGGAAAATTGTCATAAATTGGTTTAGGCAAAGTGATTGTGACTAAGTTACTTCATAGAGAGAAAGGAAGAAGAAACTGCGACAGACCAGTTCAGTTTGTCATCAGTTAAATTCTATTAACTCTTAGAATTGTGGGTTCTGTTTGTCAGCTATATGTTGAACTAAGCAGTAAAAATAGACATAATACATATTGTTTTCTTGTTCAAACATGATATAACACGGTGCTTGTCATATTCCTCCCAATTTTGAGATGCAGTCGTTTTGGTAAATTTGTTGAGATACAATTTGACAACAAAGGAAGGATCTCTGGGGCAGCTATACGGACATATTTGCTTGAAAGATCCCGTGTCTGTCAACTTTCAGATCCTGAAAGAAATTACCATTGCTTTTACCTTCTCTGTGCAGCACCAGTTGAGGTAGAGTATTCTTTCTTGATATTGAAATGCGCCCTTATCTCTATCACAAAGATTGGCTCCTATATTAAATTATTAATATATTCATATTTAATCATCGTGACTCTATTTTATAGGAAAAAGAGAAGTATAAGCTGGGAAGTCCTAGCTCCTTTCATTACTTAAATCAATCCAAATGCTATGTGCTGGATGGAGTGGATGACGCTGAAGAATATCTTGCAACTCGAAGGGCAATGGATGTTGTTGGAATCAGCGAGGAGGAGCAGGTTAGTCTTTCTGAATCCTATTTGTTAATAAAATGGGACTTTGTAAAGTTGCTTTAATGATATAGCCCTGTATTTCAGGAGGCTATTTTTAGGGTTATTGCAGCAATTTTGCACCTTGGAAATGTTGAATTTGCCAAAGGAGAGGAGATTGACTCTTCTGTCATCAAGGATGAGAAGTCTAGATTCCATCTTAATGTAACTGCTGAACTTCTAAAGTATGCCCAACATAACCCTTTTATACATTTCTTATGCATTACTGCATTATCATTTCACCAATGTTGAATACATTTTAACCTAAAAATTATTGTAGGTGTGATTGTAAGAGCTTGGAAGATGCACTGATCAAGCGTGTGATGGTAACACCAGAGGAGGTTATTACAAGAACCCTTGATCCTGTTGCAGCTCTTGGTAGCAGGGATGCATTAGCTAAAACTATTTATTCCCGTTTGTTTGATTGGTAATGAACCTTTAGCACTACTTTAATGTATAATATTGCAAGTTCTATATAGATCCTCTCTTGCGTTAATGTGTTGAAGGAAAGAAAGGACTATTGAAAAGGTCTATAACTTAAAAATTTATTATTTAGAAGAACCTAAACAATTTTATTCTTACTAAAGGAATTTTTATTCACATTCTAATCTGACACATTTAATTTGACTATCAATTGTGAATTTTATTTGCCAGTTATAAATTACTTTAGAATTATGGTAATCACATTTATAGTTGAAATAACCACACACTAACATTGTGGAATTATTTGTTGTTATCAGTGGTCTTCAGGAATGACGTGTGATTGGACTAAAATTGTTCTTGATTTCCTTTCTTCAAGGTGTCATATTCTGACAAATTCTCATTATTGCTTCCAGGCTAGTGGAGAAGATTAACAATTCAATTGGGCAAGATCCTAATTCAAAATCTATTATTGGAGTTCTTGATATCTATGGGTTTGAAAGTTTTAAGTTCAATAGGTAAGCTAATGATTTCATCTAGCACCTATGGTTTAGTATTTAGCCTTGAATCTCATAAATTTCTTTTTCTTAGTTTTGAGCAGTTCTGTATTAATTTTACAAATGAGAAGCTGCAACAACATTTTAATCAGGTTTGGTAATTTCTGGTTCAAATTTGTGGTCTATATTCTATAAAAAAATTCCTGGATAACTGAGTTTTTTGTTTTTTCCCCCTGAATGACTGCAGCATGTCTTTAAAATGGAACAAGAAGAATACACCAAAGAAGAGATCGATTGGAGTTACATAGAGTTTGTTGATAACCAAGATGTTTTGGATCTAATTGAGAAGGTATTTTACTGTTGCTGCTGTATGACCAATTATACTTTTGTTGTTTTCCAACTCAACAAATTCAGGTAATGATGATTTTCATATTCAATCTTTTTGCAGAAACCTGGAGGAATAATTGCACTTCTTGATGAAGCCTGGTATGCAGATGGGAGTGACTTCATTGCTAATCTAACATTGCTTTTAAGTTTTACGCTAAATAGAAGCTAGATGCATTACCTATTCTGAAGCTACTTTCTCTAACTATCTTATTTTCATACTTGCATGCTATTTCTAATTTGTTTAAAGTGGGATATATATATAATAATGTAAGACTTAATATCAGGCATTGCTGAAACTTTGTAATTTGGTTGGACTCATATTAGCCTCCTTTGTGACACAGTATGTTTCCAAAGTCTACACATGAAACTTTTGCTCAGAAATTGTACCAGACATTCAAAAACAACAAGCGCTTCATCAAACCTAAACTTTCTCGGACTAGTTTTACAATATCCCATTATGCAGGGGAGGTAAATATATTTGGTCTTTTTCATTAGATCCCTTTTATGATTTTTTTACATATTTTTTAATTGTTACTTGAATGTTTTTCTTCCTTCTTTTTGACTATTTTTTCTTTGTCCAGGTGACATATCTAGCTGATATGTTTCTTGACAAAAACAAGGATTATGTGGTGGCTGAACATCAGGATCTACTCATAGCCTCAAAATGCTCATTTGTGGCTGGTCTATTCCCCCCTTCTCCAGAGGAGTCTTCAAAATCATCAAAGTTCTCTTCAATAGGATCTCGCTTCAAGGTATTATTAATTCTTACCACTCATTCTTAACACTATTATAATTTGTTATCAGTCTTTGACATTCCTGTCTTTGGTTTTGTTTTTATGTTAAGCACGTAGTAAATGACACATTTCTGAAACATGTAGCTACAACTTCAATCTTTGATGGAGACCCTGAATTCAACAGAACCTCACTATATCAGATGTGTGAAGCCAAATAATGTTCTCAAGCCTGCTATCTTTGAAAATCTCAATATTATCCAACAATTGCGCTGTGGTGTGAGTATATCATGGTCTTTCTTTGTCTTCATTGCCTTTATATAATTGAGCAAAGAAGGAGTAATATGTTTGGCACCTGTTTACACTTGATGATTGTTTGTCTAATTGTTATTTGCTTTAGGGTGTCCTTGAGGCTATTAGAATCAGCTGTGCTGGATATCCTACCAGACGGACCTTTTATGAATTTCTTAACCGATTTGGTGTTCTTGCCCCTGAAGTTCTGGATGGAAAGTAAAGCTCATTTCCCTTTTCGGCTGTTTTTATCTTTAAAAAATTGGGAAAGTGCTTTTGGTTTGTATTTCTACGATTTCTGGGGAAGTTACTTATTATCTATGGCTTAACTCTCTGCTCGCTAGCTTTTTGTCTCCATTTACATGTTATTTGTTTTTACTTGTTCCTTTTCAGCTATGATGACAAGGTTGCGTGCCAAATGATCCTGGATAAAATGGGTATGAAAGGCTATCAGGTGATACTCCTTGGTCCTTACAACTTGATCTGTTGACAATGGTGTGTGGGAGGGTCAGTTTTAGGAAAGAGGATCAGTGAGCCATGCCATACTATTTTCCCAAATAAATGTCACCCTGCATTTGAAAACCGATGTCTGATTTGGTTTTTTAACATGGTGGTCAATCTATTGCCAAACATTTGCAGCTAAAATACTTCATCAAAATAACAAAGAACATGGTTATGATGATGAAGCATTAAAATACCCAACTATCTTAAGAGGCTTATGGAGCTTCTAAAACAACTTTATGCTAATTCTTGTAGACTATCCCGGGGAAAAAGTTTATTTGAATTTTGAAGACCAAATAGAAGTATAAGCTTATTGGCATATCCGCTTGTTTGATCCACTCTGTAACTTCTCCATCAGTATAACCTGTAGTGACTCCTGAACTTCTTAATTAGAAAATAGCTTTATTTTTTTATTTCATTATCATTACCTTTTTAACATTATACTATATGGAAGTCTATCTGTATGAATGGATTTTCTAAGCTATGTAATCATAAGAGATCTATGATGGTTTACCAGATAGGCAAGACAAAGGTTTTCCTAAGAGCTGGCCAGATGGCTGAATTGGATGCAAGAAGAGCACAGGTTCTTGGAAATGCTGCTAGAATCATCCAGAGGCAAATACGTACCCATATTGCACGCAAGGAATTCATTGAATTCCGCCAAGCTGCAATTTGCTTGCAATCTACTTTGCGAGGTATCCTTATTCCTTAGTTCTATCAAATATGTTTGCTTTGTTTTTTATTGCTTATTTTGTTGGTAGTTCATTACCATAACTGCATGTTTGGACTAACTAAATTTCTAGAACAAAAATGTTTTTTCTTTCCATCCTTCAAAATTTCTCTAGGTAAGATTTTAATAGTAATTTGTCTTGAATGCAAAATGAAACTAATCCAAACATACACACAGACAATCTCTTGTATGAACAAGCTGTTGGTATTGATATGTATTATTTAGGAGTGTTTGCTGGATAGATTCCATTATCTTTTAGTACTAATAGTAGATTGTAGATGGCAATCTACTATTGGTACTGAAAGGTACACATAGCTTTAGCTGGTGATGTCTGATGATATTACCTGAAATTCTTCCTCCATGGTTATAGGACTTAAATTATCAACTCATAAACTACTAAAACTGGAGGCTAAAGGGTAGTAAAACTGTAAAAAGACCCATAGATCTGTCTACAAATCCGAAATCCACCAAATATGAAAGCTACCCATCTTCCCCCTTAAATGTAGTTAGGAACTAAAGGGAAATATGGATATTGAGTTCTGACAAATTGGTCTTGCTATCAACATATAAGTCTTGTTTCTTTACTCATTAAACCTATGTTCTATTAATCCCCCTGTTGGTATACCGTGTTAGTTTTCATGGCATTATAAAATTCATGCTGCCTTAAATCAGTTGGGATTTTGTTAAAATGTAGGATTCTTTCTCATGGTTCGGTCTTATATAAACTACTTATCTTAATCTGATGCTGTTTCTTATGGTGCTTTTCAATAACAAATAGGAATATTGTCCCGGAAGCTTTATGAGCAGTTGCGACGTGAAGCAGGAGCTGTAAAAATACAAAAGAGATTCAAAGGATATATTGCCAGGAAATCATACTTAACAGCGCGATCATCTGCAATTATATTGCAAACAGGTTTAAGGGCTATGAAAGCTCGTGATGAATTTAGATTTAGAAAGCAAACGAAGGCTGCAACTTACATGCAGGTGCTCTAGTTGATCTTCTTCGTAGTTAGACTGTTAATTAAGAAAATGAAATCATGCAACCGTTTTACTTGCCTTACTATAATTATCTCTGTGTTTATCTCTTCAGGCTTATTTGCGTCGGCTAATTGCATATTCATATTATAAAAGATTGCAAAAGGCTGCAGTTGTTACTCAATGTGGTTGGAGGAGAAGGGTTGCTAGAAGGGAACTTAGAATGCTTAAAATGGTTTGAATAATACTTTCTCTGTTATGGTGTTTCTTGTGTAATATGGTGTACTTAGTCTTGTTTTATAAAAAGTTGCCTTGGGAGTAATATTTTGTAACTGCATTCAGGCTGCAAAAGAAACAGGAGCCCTCAAAGAAGCTAAGGACAAACTAGAAAAGCGTGTTGAAGAACTTACTTGGCGTTTGCAAATTGAGAAGCGTTTGAGGGTAACATCATTATCATATATTTACATGAATTTTAATTTCCATGTTAATAGCTGATATTAATGATGCAATTTTTAATGCCATAAACTTGTCTTATTTTAACTTGTTACAGACTGATTTGGAAGAGGAAAAGGCACAAGAAACTGCTAAGTTACAGGAAGCTTTACATGCAATGCAAATACAAGTAGAAGAAGCAAATGCCAGGGTCATCAAAGAGCGCGAGGCAGCACGAAAGGCCATTGAAGAAGCACCTCCAGTTGTTAAGGAGACTCCTGTTATAATTCAAGATACTGAAAAGATTAATTCATTATTGGCTGAAGTCAATAGTTTGAAGGTAGGGAATTGATCATACTGACAATACATCAGTAATTTCTAAATTCATAACATTTTCTGATACAAATTATTTTTATGTTTCTTATAGAAAATGTTTAAATAGGAAAATGAATTTTTTTTATATTTTTTATTTTTAACCTTTAATTTCAAAAGATAACAAAGAAGTATGAAAGTAATTACAATTACATATTATATACTGAATTGCTCACAGATCATCCTGCTATCTGAATTCAATTAAAATTGGAGTTATCTTGTGTAGTAGTTGTGGGGATACTCTACATATTTACAATGAACAATTGTAAATTTATTGAGAACCCTTATTTAATCTCTCATACAGGAATCACTGCTATTGGAAAAAGAGGCTAAAGAAGAGGCCAGAAAAGCTCAGGCTGAGGCTGAAGCTAGAAATAAAGAGATGGTTAAAAAGGTTGAAGATTCTGACCGCAAAGTGGATCAACTTCAAGAATTTGTTCAGAGGTCAGTAAGTTTGAGGAGAAAAAAAGATCTATTTAGTTTTGAGCACTTGTTCCATAGTTTTAAACTATTTCATAAGAATGAATGAATCATTTTCAGTTTCCGATGACATACCTAATGTATCACATTTTAAAAATAACAACTAAAGTGTTAGATATAAAACCATTCTTGTGCTTGCTGCCCCCATTCTTCTAAATAAATATATATATATATATATATATATATATATATATATATATATATATAAATCAATCACACTATAGGTGAGTCTGTTCATTATCTACTCTTCAAGTCTAAAGAGCTCTTGTGTGAGGACTGAGGAGGCATGTTAAGTTGGTTTATGATACCTAGCCTAAATATATTGAACTTCATATTTAACTGAAATTGACTTTTCTAACCCCCAACCCTGCAATGCATCTAGGAATTAATTATTCCTATCATAGTTCGTCTTCAACTATTATCAACCATTCTCTTACATCTGTTCTTCATGCGTGTAACTGTTTTTTATGCCTTTGGATGCATTATACAGTTATATATTTCTCCTTTGCCCTTTAATAAGCATCTATATCTGTCTTAATATGAAATCTAATCAAAATTTTCAAAATCTATTATGCAGATTGGAGGAAAAGATTTCCAATGCAGAGTCAGAAAATCAAGTTCTTCGTCAGCAAGCACTGGCTGTGTCACCAACTGGAAAAGCTCTATCTGCAAGACCAAGGACAGTGATTATTCAGGTAAGATAATAAAATACAAGGTCATTACTTGACATTATAATGTATGAAGAGAGATTCCAAAGGAGATTTATTTCATACACAATATGCAGAGGACACCTGAAAATGGGAATGCTCTAAATGGTGAAGCAAAAATTGGATCGGTAAGAAAACTTAAGTATATTTCAGCAATTAACTTCGCTGTAATGAATGGCTTTGTTTAATTTGTTAAATTCTCATGCTCTATATGTTTCAGGATATGACTCTTGCTGTATCCAATGTGCGTGAGCCTGAATCTGAGGGAAAACCACAAAAATCTCTCAATGAGAAGCAGCAAGTGAGTGGCTACATAGATTCATTGAGTAATCTAAATCTGTTACAAAAGTTAAAACCAAATTTTCAATTTAAATCCCCCCCCCCCCCCCCAATTTTCTGGTTGATTCCTCTTAAAATTTCATTTTCTTGTTCAGGAAAACCAGGACTTATTGATCAAGTGCATAACACAAGATTTGGGATTTTCTGGGGGCAAACCTGTTGCTGCATGTGTCATATATAAATGCCTTCTCCACTGGAGGTCATTTGAAGTTGAAAGGACAAGTGTATTTGACCGTATAATTCAAACAATAGCTTCAGGTGTTGAGGTAAGTTGACTCTTTTGGATTACTTGTATATTGTTCACGACGCAGTGCTTTTGCATTAAAAGTACTTGTGTCAATTTCTGAAATACCAAAAATATGTTACTAACAGTGAATTCTGCACCATTGAAGGCCCAGGATAATACTGATGTATTAGCCTATTGGTTGTCTAATACATCTACTTTGTTGTTGCTACTCCAACGCACTCTTAAAGCTAGTGGAGCTGCTAGCTTAACGCCACAGCGGCGGAGAACAGCATCATCTTCTCTGTTTGGAAGAATGTCTCAAGTATGCAACAACTGCATATCCTTTCTGAAAAAAACTTCATCAGTTTATGTGGATTTTATTCATCTTACAATTTTGGTTGCTTTCTGTGATTCCAGGGGCTAAGGGCGTCTCCCCAAAGTGCTGGATTGTCATTTCTAAATGGTCGAGGTCTTAATAGACTGGATGATTTACGACAAGTAGAAGCAAAATATCCAGCACTGCTGTTTAAGCAGCAGCTTACTGCCTTCCTTGAAAAAATATATGGAATGATAAGAGACAACCTAAAAAAGGAGATATCTCCATTACTTGGACTGTGTATACAGGTAAATAGATGTTACATTTTTTGGAGGAGTGGGGGTGGGTGGAAATCAAAATTTTGTGAAAATATCATTGGTTAAGGAGCTTGAGCAATTAACAAATCATGTGGGTTATAATTTAAATTTTAAGTGAATGTCATCTGATATTTATATTAGTTGTACAAGTCACAAGAATCACAACTAATGTTTATTTGAATTCAACATTTATTTTTTATTTTTTATATAGAATATCAGAAATGCAGGACGCATTTGAAGGTGGCAGTGTGGCCTGTAGTAACTTCTGAAGATTGATAACTAGTAAAGAAAACATTTTCCCCTTTACACGATTGATTAGAAATAAATCCATAGAAAAGAACAGTTTTCATCTGCTAATTGCAACTAAAATAAATTCTTTACAAGAAATCCCTAAATCACTAGTTGATTTTGTGCACGTCCTTCGGTCAAGCTACCCAGTAATTAACAAGGTACTCTTTTAGTGTTTTTATTTGTTTATTTATCTTGTTTTTGTGATAAAAACAATTGCAGGCTCCAAGAAACTCGCGTCAAAGTCTAGTAAAAGGACGCGCACAGGCAAATGCAGTTGCTCAGCAAGCTTTAATTGCTCACTGGCAAAGTATTGTGAAAAGCTTAAACAATTATCTAAAGATAATGAAAGCCAACTATGTGAGTTTCACTTTCAATGTCTGTATTTTCATTGTCTGAATATGGATATATGATCTTAACCCATCATGTCTGGTTTAACAGGCGCCCCCTTTCTTGGTCCGAAAAGTGTTCACTCAAATATTCTCATTCATCAATGTTCAATTATTCAATAGGTAATCTCTCTCCCTCCTTGCATTGCATGCCATATTGCAGAATGCAGACTCTTTCATGGGCTTAATCTGATAATTACTGCAGTCTTCTGTTGCGTCGGGAGTGTTGTTCGTTTAGCAACGGGGAGTATGTAAAAACAGGTCTGGCTGAATTAGAGCAGTGGTGCATCGAGGCAACGGAGGAGGTGAGCAACAAGCAACTATTTCAAATCTTACTTTTTCCATTTTTAATATCTAAAACCCCGACCTTTCTGTACAGTATACTGGCTCTGCTTGGGAGGAACTGAAACATATCAGGCAGGCTGTTGGATTCTTGGTAAGAGTTACTTCTATACAAATTCATTTTGTTGTTGATTATCTCTGAAACTTCTGACTCTCATTCTTCAATCTCAGGTGATACATCAAAAACCCAAAAAGTCCCTGAATGAAATTACAAAGGAGCTTTGCCCAGTGGGTGCCTTCTTCCTTTCTGCCAACTATTTATGACCTCACTTCGCACTGATTCTCTTACTAAGTATAATATTCTTCTGCTACAGGTTCTCAGTATACAACAGTTATACAGGATAAGTACGATGTACTGGGATGACAAATATGGCACTCACAGTGTGTCTACGGACGTAAGTTATCCTTGCTAATTTTTGTATTGGTTGGATACGTATATCTTGTGAACATTTCCCAAGGTGGACTCTCCACCTGCAATGTGATAAATCTTGACATCTCTTATTATATACAGGTTATAACAAACATGAGAGCTATGATGTCTGAGGACTCTAATAATGCTGTCAGCACTTCTTTCCTGTTAGATGATGACTCGAGGTTTGCTATCAACTTCAGCAAACAATTTAATGTTTCATTACATGTCTTGGTCTTTTCTCTAGCATTTCTTCTTAAACCTTGAATATGGATGCAGCATTCCGTTTTCGGTGGATGACATTTCCAAATCAATGCAACAAGTAGAAGTAGCAGACGTGGATCCTCCTCCGTTGATACGTGAGAACTCAGGATTTGGGTTCTTACTAGCACGGTCGGAGTGATACGAGTACCCGGTTGTATCTGATGCTCCATCTCGTGGCTATCCCCGGGGTATTGCACCAAGGTGCAGGTGCCAAGCTGTGCATATAATTTCGTTGTTGTCACGTGTATAGTATATTTTAGCCAACTCAGGCTTCTAATATTGGTTTGTTGCCTGGGTTAATTCATTTTTACCCCTCAAGTTTCATCAATGCGAGGGGTTTTGTTCAGAAGCCATGCCACTATTGATGCGTGTCATGTGACAAATGGCGGTCATAGGTAAAGGCTGGTGTCCAGGCATTCTGTCACACCTGCCAAGGTTCTTTTTTCATATGGGTTGGTTTTCAAGTGTTATAGGTGGATGCAATTAATGACTCCATGTATTTTATAGGTGGGCATATTTGTTTCATGCGATTACTTTTTTGTATTTACTTGTGCAATATTCTTTCTTTCTTTTTTCAAAGTTAAACTTAAGATAGTTTTTTTTTAACGACTGAGTTATAATGGAAGATGACTCAGTGCACCTGTACAGACATGAGATCATTTATTTAAGTTTCATTTCTTTTTAAGAGTTTAACTGTATCTTGAAATATCATGTTGAAAACTACTTGGAGGAGTAGCGTTATGTGAATCAGAAGTTGAAATTTCAACTTGAAATTTACATCTAGAAGTTGCCAGTTTCTTAATCTCAGAACGCAATCACTTTCTGCATTCTTCTCCTTGGAAATATACATGTACTTCAATTACCCCATGTTTCTTCTCCTTTGGAAATATATACTTAATAAAGCAAGTTGATTAAAAGAAGGAAAAAAGTGCAGAAAATTTTCAAACTTACATTCATGTCAATTACTATGTACCAATTTCTTATGCTAGTTGAGCCGATAAAATAAAATAAAATAAAATCTTGTGTTAGTTGATCCGCATTAGGTTGTCCTGGAACTATCTTTTAATATACATAAGAGTGTAAAACTCTGTAAAATTGGAGAAACATATCACTACTTTCAATGCATTGTTAATTTTCTTCTATATTCTTATTTATTTTAAAAATTATTAATTAGATAATTCATACTCATTGATGGAAAGACATAACCATTGAAAAATGAGTAATATCATTAAATACAATCACTCAAACCATTTAATTCAACAGGTATTCTTGGAATAAAAATTAAGTTTATGATATTAATTAAAGTTAACAAAATTATTTATATTCATCTTGATTTATTAGATATTTGTTTCTTATATATATAAACGGATGCAGTATTCACACAACAAATTATTATTTCAATTTAAATTCTTTTAAGTTATTAAAGATAATGAATTAATAATGAGATAATAAATTGTTTACCTCGTCATGATTATCAAAGAAAAAAGGTTAAAACAAAAAATTAGCATAAAGCTACTCAAAATTAACAAAGATTTATTTTTAGAGTTGGAAAAAAAATATATTTTCTTTAATGTTATTTGTACAGGGAGAATAAAATAAATAAATAATTTTAAAAGTAGATTATTACAGTATATTTAGGTGAAAAAGGGTAGAGTACAAACTTAAGAAAATAAAATATATAGTACGAAATAATACACGGATGTCCTTATCTTCTTTTTTGACGATAGATGTCCTTATCATTATATGATGAAATATAAATATTATATCTCTAAATTAAGCATATTATTTTATAAATGGTTTAAAATTTATAATAACTATTAATATAAAAAATAAGTAATTAATATTTAAATTATTTGAAAATATAAATATTCATCAACAAATAATTTATAAATTTATAATATTTATGATTTTATAATGCAAGTCAGTAATAAAAATTTTATATATATATATATATATATATATATATATATATATATATATATATTGACACCACCATCTTTCTATGTATCTATGATCGAAAGCCCTTCCTACTAACCATATCTCCAAAGCCCACCAATATTCCCCAATCACACGCCCCTCCAACCACAACCCCACCAACACCCACCACCATGCAAGGTATTGATAATGCACAAAAGTTGGGATGGTGACTTGGGCCTTGGGGAGAGTTTGGAACAGGCAAACATATCTATCACCTAATTTAGAAAAACAGGCAAGCTACAAAATTGAAATTGTTAGAATTCAACTGTAAATAAGAAATTTCACAACGGATAAAAACCAAAATGTTGAATAATATAGCAAGCGGCCAGACCCATATATTTACTGCTTAAAGTTTTAGGTTATAAATAAGGGTGTGATGGATTAAAATTTTAAAAGTCTTTTAAGACTATTAGAATTTTTTAAAAGAATATCAAAATATGAAATATTTTTAATTGATACTTTTTACAATTTATAAAGTCTTACTATAATTTATTACATTCTTACATATATATATATATATATTTTTTTTTCTTTACATAAAATTATTACATTCTTATATAATTTTTTAAAATAAAATATTTTTTATGTCAAAATAATTTTTTAAAATATTCACTCCTATAATGTCAAGTTTATCTATATGATTAACTGACAATGAAAAGATAGTAGTCATGGAATTTCCAATCCAAATAAAAAGTAAAGAAAAAAGACAATTTTGAGTTAAGACAACCAAACCCACAGCCCACCCACCCATATCCGTATTTTTTCAGTAAAAAGAAATAAACAAATACAATTACAACTTCAAAATACGTGGATATTAGTTGAGCAAGGAGTGAGAAGTCACAACAACATTGTTTTAACTTCCTATTTCCTATCATTTTCCATCTCTATTGATGATCATGATTGGATTGAGCTTCAACAGGTTGCATCTCTGATTTCTTTTTCTCCTTAAGAATTGCCTGTCTAGGCATTACCTCTAACAGAAAACTTCCCCCGTTCCATATTGAGGCAGAAACCTTTAGTATCTGGAAAACTACATGCAATTCATATGACAAGAATATGGGGACAGTAAGTGCCATGGTTGCCACCGTAAATATGCCTTGAAGAAAAATGTACATCAGCATGCGATTTTGATCCCCAAGCAACCCACTTAAGCGCCACCATATGTTGTTTGCTTTCTGAGCCTTTTTTGAGAGTTCCCTATGAAACAATGAAAGTCAATATAATGAGAAAAGTCAAGGGAATATCTATTCAACCTGTCCAAAACACAAAAGCATCTTAAACTTTGAAGTTTTAACCCACACCAGAACTTCTATTTGAATGGTAGAAGGTTCTTTTTTATGAACATAGAAGGGTAAGGAAGTATATGCATATTCATTGGATACCTGTAGGAAGTCATGACTTCGGGATCTCTTAAAAGCCTTTGTCTGCGTAATACATTGACAATGAGGAAGTATAGAACCTGCCACAAAGTGTAAGCAACCAAGGGTACCAGAAACAGCCATGTCCAGAGATAGGATTTATCTTCGACGTATGGCCACGTAGGTCTTCTAGCAGTTCCCTCTGGATGCATGGCTTCGAAGGTTGCAGGATTCCACCATCGAATAGTAAAGAAAACCAATCCTGGAAAGAACTACTGAGTTAAAGGCATAGTAAAAGCAAAATGGATACAATAAGAAACATAAAGTTGGGCATATCTATCAAAAATCTGTTCTGCTAAACAAAGTGAGATGTCTATGATGTTCAACAAAACTACTTTGTAGAAAGCGTGACTATACTAAATACTAAAAATGATACAATAGAAAATATAGATTTAGCAAATCTATCACAAGTTCAACCCACTGCTTGCTTATATTTAACAATATCATATCTAGCAAGAAAATGGGATGAGCTTCTAAATGCCTCAATGAGGACACTTGGACAAAAATAGCAAATTATGTCTGACAGGAAGAATAGAGGATAGAATCTAAACAATCTGAAATGGATATTGCTTTGATGTGAAGGATGACATATAGTGTTATATCATATTTTTCATATATTGTCTCTTCCTCAAGCTAAAGCTTAATTGGTTTTAAGCTAGTTACAAATGAATCCTTGGGGCTAGAAAGGCAACTCAAGGATGCTGCAGAAACCAGATAGATTAGCACTGTTAGAAATATAACTCAGCAGTAATAAAAAAAAGAAAAAGAATATATATATATATATATATATATATATATATATATATAACTCAGCAAGACAGCTGGAATAATCATCAGGCCAAAGAATAAGTTGGAATGTTGCAAGACCAAAGAAAAATAGGCTTAATTGGAATGGTCATTAACGGAAAATTTCTTGGTGCTAACAGTTATAAACATCGAGAACTAAAACTTCCCCAAATTTGTCAAAACAGCATTTGGATTTTGGAAGCTTCATAGCAGTGAAAAGTTGGATATAAAATTTGGTGTGAATGATGTTATATTTTTCATATATTCTCACAATATTCTTAATACCACATACACTGAACATTGTTGTCTAGATAAAAAGCAGAACCTTACACCCAATATTTGACTATTGAAAGTAGAAGTCAATAATTATTGTAGCAGAAGCCTACAATTTCCCAGAATTTATTTTTCTTGCTGAAAAAAAATAGAGAAACTATAAGATGAAATTATAATTTACCAGGTAATAGATGGATAAGAACACTGACAATTTTGTCAAGAGAACTGAAAACCAAGCTGCAGCGCCAAACAATCAAAGCCCATGCTAATGGCCCCTGCAAAAGGTCTTGAATAAGACACAAAATTGACAGACGAATCATTCTTTGGCAAAAGAGTCAAATTACCATGGATAATGCTCTTACCTCAGCAAAAGAAAAGCAAACCATGAAAAGCTTCTCATTTGACGAGTAAAAAAGAAGATCAACCAAAAATATTGTATTGGCATAATAGCAAAAATCCTGAAACATGGGCAATCGAGTAACTAAACTTTCATTGCAGGAAACTCATAAAACAATAATATCAGTACTGTATCTGCATGATAATGAATTAGTGATTAATGGGAATATAGACACTATTCTAACTATTTTAATTATAAACACATGGAAACACAGTTTAATTTGACAATGCCTTAGAGCTTCCAGGTCTAAAAGATCTAACCAATCAGATTAATGTCTTAAAAATTCATCCAATCAGATTAATCACACATCATAACCATGTTGGTAGTTGGTAATTCAATTACCATTCTTTTTGCCAACTTCTCTATTGTTAAACCACAATACACCATACAAGTACAGTGCACTTCAGGAACAGAATTTGTGATATGTCAGCTTACCAGTAGATAGTAATGCCATTTCTTGAACCTATAGTATATCCAACGAAGAGGAACAAAGACGACGTAAAACAAACAATATACATAGGGAATGTCTTGGGGTCCTGCCAAGAAAAACAAAACGGCAAAAAAGAAAAGAACGAAACTAAGAATCCACATTTATTGAAAAACATTCCACAACACTGCAAATGCATTAGTGAGACTTATCAACTTACTTGCCCCTAAAAGGAAGCAAAATCCACCAAAACCGAGGACTCCCACGAGATGCGTCACCTGAACATTTATGAAAGAATGATCAACAATTAAAGCATGTTCAATATTTTGGGTCAAAGTTACCATAATAAACTCATTGAATTGTTCAACACCCAGATAATAATTTTTTTAAAAAAGCAAACATTTTGAAATAGAAAAATGAAAAAGCGACCTTGTTGATGAACCTTTCGTGTTCCTCAGCTTGTTTGGCAATCTTAACGGCCTGTTTGGAAAGAATTTGCTTGGTCTGCACAGCTTGTTTGGACAGCATCTCCTGCGTTGAGCCAAAAGTAAAACCAATCAAGACCCACATCGTAAAAATCAAGAAAGAATCATGTGTGGCGTCGAAAATCAAATGAAAAACATAACATGGTTTGAGTTCTAGTTTGACCTTAGACCTGTCCCTGAACCTCTGTCTGGGCTTTGGAGGGGATTCGTCACCATTGGAATACTCTGCTGCATGGTCTTCGGTGTCAGACATATTTACTGCACAGTGGTGAACGCGAAGACAGAGATGGCGGTGTTTTGATTGGAGTTATCCAATTCACGACAAGCAAATCAAACCTGTCAATGGCATGGAAGCTTTAACTCTCAAATGGAACTTTCTGGTTAATCATTTACATTCACTACTATTTTATCTTATCTCATATCTTATACAATAAAAATAAACAAACAACCAATTAGAGTCTAAATGATAGTACTAAACTTAAGACATCATGTTTTAGTCCTGTGATTGAAAAGAAAGAAAAATTTGGTAGTTAGTCAATTTTTTAAGGATGTTTGTCATCTACAAAACTAATATGATCTTTATACCAATAATAATAAGATAATAAAAATATAACATGGGGTGGGGGATGGGTATAGTTTGATAAAATTAATTGGAAGAATAATTCAAGATTGAATGTTAAAAAAATTAATTCATTAAATTATAAGTATTTAATAAAATTAGTTATTAAAGTAGTTAAAAAATATAAAATGACTAAAAAATAATAAATTTTTTTAGAATAAAATAAAAAATATATAAAATATAAAAATTAGAAATTAATGTTTTTATAAAAAAAACTACTAAAAAACTTATTTAGTGAACAAATAAATTAATTTTTCAACTAGTAAAAGAAATTAAAAGTAACTAAAATATTTTATCCAACACAACCTTTAATACGATAAAGGAAAAAAAAGTCAAGAAAAGTATATATAAAGAGTTGATTTAGTGATTACCAAATTAGTCTACAAAATAAGAACATGTATAAAAATATTATTAGTCCATAAATTTATACTATAAATAATATATTTTAAATTATGGTAGGATATGCAAAATTAAATTAAGGATCCACTTTATTAATTTTTAGTGGGTTCTAAAGAATAATTTCTAAAAATGCTTTGCTATTTATCATAATAACTCTTAAAAATATTATTTTAAAATAATTATTTTTTTATCACCTTTAGTGGTTTTTTTATTTTCAAATAATATTTTTTTATCCATAATACTCAAATTTAAAATCTTGTTTAAAGGAACCAAATTTTATGTCACTTGCAAAAACAACTTATTGATATTTAAGAGTTAAATTTAGATTTATAATATAGGAAATAATCATTCATTTAAATACTTTTAATTAATTACATTAATTTCAACTTTTTAAATTAAAATTCTTAAAACTTAGTTCTTGTTCTATTTTATTATTACTTAATATTCTATTAATAGATTTTTTTACAAGATATTGTTAACTTGAAATTAGCAACTAATATTGGTTAATACTTAATAGTTTTTTTT
>PYAF01002407.1:2050812-2063438 GCA_007407185.1 Glycine tomentella
TATTTATAATCTACTTTTTCTTCCATCTTATTTTCACTGTTTTATTTCTTCTCATTTTCCTCTTTATTTTTAGTTACAATATTTTTGTTCAATTTTTATTTATTTCCATCTTTTTATCATACACCCACAAATTAAAGAGAATTTAACTTAATTAATTGAGTAGAATGGAAGAGACATAAATTGTTATAAATTCTTATATTTATTTGCAATCGATACGAATAAAATAAAATAAAAAAGTTGAAGTGTACTGTTAATTTTTTTTCTAATTATTGATATGAAGGTGAATATTCTCATAGTCATATTCTATATACTACAACAAAACAGTATCTATTTTTATTCTTTTTCAAGATTCCTTCATTCTTTCCAAGAGCAAAAGGAGCTGTGTACGTGGAACGTAAAAACTAAAAGCATTGATTTGGTGATGCTTCTGGAATATTCAAGTACACCATGAAGGTCAAATCAACTCATTATCTATCTATCTATCTAGTATCGATTTATTTATGAAAATAATATACTAGAAAAATTACCTAGATAACCTGTTTCATTTTATTTTTTCCCCTCTCAAATATTATTGCTTAAATTCCTAACTTAAATTTAAATTAAATTTTAAATCTTGATACATTATATCAAAATGAATATAATAATAATAATAATAATAATAATAATAATAATACAAGTTTTCTTCTTTGTTTTTAACAAAACACAGGATAGTTTGATAAAACAGCAACAACTACAATTTTTGAAGAAACGGTAAATGGATAGCGACACAGGGTAACGCAACGTACATAAATAGAAATAGAAAGAGTAAGAAAATAAGAAATGGACATAGATTATTATTTTTGAATTTCGCTTCCACCTTCTTCTTGCGATGTTTTTGATCATTTTCAACGCCACCCGGTAATCTATCCATCAATCCATCGTCTCTTTGTTCCATTCTTTTAATATGAAATTTATTCATATGCTATATTTGATTGCATTTTCTTTTTTCATGTTTGATTTATTTTTTATTTTTTTATATTGAATTCTGGGTTATGTTCTGCTCTGTGTCATTTGAATTAACTTTATTTATTATGTTTTCTGGTTTGTGGACAAAAGATAATGTCGAAAATTGAAGGTGGTAAGAAGAGTGCTGAAGAGGAGGAGAACGACTTGTTATTAAAAGACGTTGGAACAATAAACAAAGCTTTGCACAGGGAGAAAAGCTCTTCCACGAATTTATCATCTTCAAAATCTGAGTTACATGATCTCAAATCAAAGCCAAAAGCTAGCAAAGAGGATACTTTGCGTAAGGATAAGAAGTCCATATGGAATTGGAAGCCGTTGAAGGCACTTTCCCTCACTCGCAATAAGAGGTTTAATTGTAGTTTCTCGGTGCAAGTCCATTTGATTGAAGGGTTGCCTTTGAGTTTCAATGATTCTAGCCTCTGTGTGCATTGGAAGAGGAAGGATGCACTTTTTGTGACCCCTCCAGCCAAGGTGATTCAAGGTGTGGCAGAGTTTCAAGACATTTTGACTCACACTTGCTCAATCTATGGAAGTAGGAGTGGACCCCATAACTCTGCTAAATATCAAGTTAAGCATTTTCTTCTCTATGCTTCTAATGCTTGGTACCCCAGAACTTGATTTGGGGAAGCACCGGGTGGATCTCACAAGGTTGCTCCCTCTCTCATTGGAAGAGCTTGAAGAGGAGAAAAGCTCAGGGAAATGGACTACAAGTTTTACATTATCAGGAACTGCAAGGGGTGCAGTAATGAATGTTAGTTTGGGGTGCACAAACCAATTTTGTAGGACTATGTTAGATTCACAATCCCTTTATGATAATTTGGCTTTGGTTCCTTCCAAAAGAACACCGACACACGACCATATTCACACACTGATGAATTGGCAACTAAGATGAGTTTCTTTGCCCATGATCCATAATGGTAAATACTACCGAGTTTCAGAAGCCAGATCAATAAAGCACATTACAGCAAGCCACGGTATGAAACATCAGACAATGTAACGTCAATATTTCCAACATATCTGTTCAGCCCAACCTATAATATTTCCATATTCCAATGGCCCGGCGGAGCTTTAAGGGAAGAACCCAGAACTATTTTAGTTACATAAAATGCTGAACAAAACTTTTGACTGTAATTTGCACCTAAAGCCAACTCTGTCATTCTTCCAAAGCTTACGCAGATGCCACACTGCTATCATTGGGTAGACCATAGATCTGATCCATCTAATGTGTCGTGCTAGCAAAGATGACATGTGCGCTAACATATACTATACTAAAAATACAGTAACCGATGCAGTTGGAGACATGTTCAGAACCTGCAAACTATCAATATTAATAAATATATCCACTGAAAAGTTCACAAGACCCAAAGTACTGAATACATATTCCACACCATCATGGCATGACAAAGGAAGCCTAAGCCACTGACAAGTTAGAAGTCCAACATGATTTAGTTACAAGGGGTGAGGACTGACCCACTTCTCAACTATATCAAGGCCGTGCTCTCTTATTGCTGCATGAGGGGCACTTATACTGCTTGATGTGTTCGGCCCTAGCTGGAGTGATCTTCACACACTTGCCATGGAACCACTTCTCACATATGTCGCAACAAATCCAGAATTCATCAGATGCATAGTGCTCCCCACAGGCCCCACACAAGGTCTCCTCATGCTCCTCGTCATCTTCTTCATCCAGTACCTCTTCCTCCTCGTCCTTTGTTTGCTTTGAATACTTCCCTGATTCAGATCCTCGCTGTTTTGTTCCAATAAGGAAACAATAATGCAGAAATGACATGACAAAGAAGGAAATACAATTGTAAGTATGTGGCACCACAAGTCTACATAAAAAGCAAGAAAACATTTAAAAATTCAAAAAAGTGGAAAAGCTAGAGTATATGATGCATTATTAGAGTCCAAATATTTTCTAATAAAGCAATTATGAGAATAAAAAATATAGAGAAAAATATCATACAGGGAACAGTGAAGGTATTAAGATATTTTTACCCCTTTTGAACCAGATTTTGATTTGTTACTGCTGTGGTTTGAAATGGATGATTTTTCCTTCGTCTGTTTTTTTGAGCTTCCAGTCACAATCTCAAATATTGTTGGTAAATCGTTAATCATAGTGAACAGGCGTTTCCTGCAAAGAGAATTGCACATTATCATAGGCTATGATAAAACACAGGCCACAGTGAACCCTTTATTCTCTGAATGAATCAATTTGGTTTACATTTATTATATCACAAATTTGTGTTCTGCTAACTTGTTCACTGACACCATCTGGAAACCAAAAAACCCAACCAAACAAAGACAAAAAACATTTATACAGTTATACTTGTTAGCCAAATCCAAAAAAATATTGGGGGTTCATATAAATAGAAATTTTATGCCTAACAGCTCATCGTATTCACTGTAAAGGCTTTAACTCCCCTTTTAACCCGTAGAGAGAAAAACTTAGCATCCAAAATGAAAATTATGTATATTGGGGGTTCATATAAATAGAAATTTTATGCCTAACATGTAGTTCCTTTTTTAAAATTACTAGAGCTGTAATCAGGCAGGGTTGGGACGTTGGGTCGGTTTTAGGGTGTTTAGAAATCCAAACCAATTAAAAAGTATCAGGTTGGGCTGGTTCGGGTTATACATTTTTTGGGCAGACAACCTAAACCAAACCAAGTGGGTCTCTATGGGTTGGCTCAAGCCGGGTACTTGGGTCTTATACTAGAATAATGAAAATCTGAAGAAAAAAAAAATTAAAAATCAAAAAACTGAGAAGGCACTCTGGAATGATTCACAGATTTTTTTCTATCAGTCCAAACTCTTACGAAATCACAAAACTCTTGGTCTTCTTCCTCCAAAGGAAACATAGAGCCCCACATCATACACAGGAGTTGCTGAAACCATCTCTTCGCTTCTCAGGCAGTTGAGGGATTCTGAGCTCATTTGCTGAAACCGCCACTTGGCTCCTGATCCATCAAACTATAGAGACAGGTGAAGCCTCCACTCACCCAAACCAAAAATCCAACACACAATGCTTCATGACACCAATGTGGTGCGGTGATGTGGATGTGGATGCAGATCTGGAAAAGCCATGGGAATAAGAATCGGATAAATCCTCAACCTCTTCTGAAGATTGGTTTGGCTCGGGTTCATTTGACTGAAAATTTCAGAACACAATACCCGAACCAAACAAGATCGGGTTGACTGCCTCAAAACCAAACTGGACCGTCAGTTCAAACTAATGAGCACAGACAACTTCAGGAGATCCTGGACCCACTTGCACCCTGAATAATTACATGACCAAGTATGGTCATCATGAACTATTTATTAAACTTACCGTTAGTGGAATACAAGTTGATCCAGATAAAAAAAAGAAGAATAAGAAATACTTGGGCATAAGAATATTGCCTTTATGTTTTTCTTTTGCGATTTACCTTTTTGCATAACAAACAATCTAGATATTCTAACCTATAAGTCTATCACCACCAGCAGTAGACAAAACGACTCGAAAGAAATGAAATACTGCAGAGAAATCCAAATAGCTGTAAAACAAAACAATTGCTTAATCTTCACCTCAAAACAAAATTGTCCGTGTACCAAGATAAAATAATGTTTTTCCATTACCTATATCAAAACAGCATAGCCACAAATTAAGACAAAAGTTCATTAGTAAATGAAAAATGATAGGCATCCAAAAAATTTCCTTGTCCAACCTACAGATCAATTGCGTGAAAAAACACACAATAAAGGGTTAGAAAACAGAATTATACCTGTCAGATTTATCAAAACCAAATCGTGCCCCAAAGTAGAAAGCCACTGCAAGTAACCATGCATCACTGTGAACGGCAACCAAAGACAGCCAGTCCTTGTCTTGCATCCCATCCCTAGCAAAGTTTATGCCCAATGCAGGCTCAGGAAGCTCCGGAGGAACTTCTTCGGCAGGTAAATTAACTTCCCATTGCTCATTAGGGAATCCGTACAGACAAAGATTATCCTTTTCTGGTGCACAATAAACACAACAATTAAACAAATGAACCATCAGTATATTATCAGTGTACCTCACTTGCATTGTTAACGTGCTCTACTCTCATCAATTAACGACATAGCACAAGAATTTGAGCATAGCAAGCATGGAAAAGGAATAAAAAAAAATCAAATTAAGTTTCAACTCGCATGCACAAAATAATTCTTAATTACCCTATTATACAATGCAAGGAAAATAAACCAAAATTTTCAGGAGTAGAATATCCTAGACATAGAAGGCGATAAATATTAGTTACAGACTACAACACATGGAAACACAGAGAACAAGGTAAAGGAGATGGCAAAGGCAAACAAAATAAACCCTAACCAGGATCGCACTGCTGGAAAAATTCTTCAACATCTGCGAAGAAAGGAAAAGGAAAGTTGAGTATTAGAATGTATTAAAAACAGGAACAGGTAAGTTTGCAGAGGAAACACTGAATTAATTGGTTAGAACAAAAGCGAGTGAGAGTGTCTGTAAGAGAGAGCGAGCGAGCGAGAGAGAGAGAGAGAGACCAGTGGTGAGAGCCTTGATCATGCCAGCTCTACGGCCCTTGAAGTCCCGGAAAACCTCTTCCACGGTGCGAGGGTTGTAGTTCACTCCACCGTCCATCACCGACCCCACACCTCAAAACCTTTCTCCTTCTTCAACAATGGAAAATGCACAGAGAAGTAGTCAGTGAAGATGAGTGCGAGAAGAAGAAAGCAGCATTTCCAGTAATAAGGAGCGGAAAAAGAGAGGGAAAGAAGGAACAAAGGAAGACGGAGAAAAGCTAATAGCCTAATAGTGTGTGGATATGATAATCAATTGACCCACTCATTATTAAATTCAAATACACACTAAGTTTATATTTAATTTTGGACGGAATACAAGATAAGATTAAAATCCCTTGTTTGTTTGTGTTTCTTCCTTTATTTAATTAATATCAAAAAATTAAGAAACATGGTTAAAATACCAAGTGTGGTACACAAATGTACTCTGAGAAATCTTATAAATAAAATACAAGAATAATAGCAGGTTTTGGCACTTTGGTGCTGCGGTGGCGGAAGGAGAACTAAATTAACTATTGTGTGGTGTGATGGAAGAAAAAGGGAAAGGGTGAGAGAGTATACATACCTATAGGTCAATTAATTGTACTGGTCTCAATGTATGTTGCTTTCAAATCCGGAATTTAGAGGCCGTGTGTGGTGTGTCTATGCTATACAATACACGTGTCTTGACGTGTTACCTTGCATTACACTTGCTCCCTGGGTTCATGATAAAAAAGAAAGAAAATGGATTCACGAGTACGTACAGTACTAACCTGAGTACTATGTGGTGTGGTTCCTTCCTTTCATTTATGATTGAACATGGGTGAGCAGCAGCACTAATACTGTTGTCACTTGTAGATAATAGATATAGGATTGTACTGTTAACACTTCTCATCACGATAATCTATCAATGACATTCTTTACAATCAACGTCCAGATCCTAGGGTATGGCACTTGAACAACCCGAACCTTTTTATCCTCTGCCATTTTTGCACAATTCTTTCTTCCAGAAAAAAGGAGTTTAAAACTAACATAAGTGAGGATTAGAGCAAGAGATGTCAAATAAAATTAAAGCAAGAGATATCATAGAAAATTGATGCTGAACAGGAAACTTTTGTTGTGCCATATATGCCAAGGTGCCGAAAGCAACCTTCTACTCCTTTGGACATGCCATAACTCGGAAGATTTTCTCAATCTCTCGTATTCAGTTTTGAGCACCATCAGGACTGTATCCTCCATTGAAAGCAGGGGGATTGTTTCGTTGAAAGCAATCCAACCTGATATATGAGTGAAGCGTTCAAACATGGGTTTTTATTTTTAAGCGGAACTCATGTATTTTAACATTTTTTTTAGAATAATGATACCTGTACTCTTGATTGCTATAAAAAAATTATCATTTTTAATAACACCATCCTTCTTTTTTACAGAATAATATCATCCTTCTTAATTCTTATTTCATTTGCTTCTCTCTCTCTCTCTCTTTTATTTCTATCACTCTTGTTTTGAAAATTATTAAAATAATATTGTTTTGAATTAAAAATAAAATAAAGAGAAAGAAATAGAATAGAAAAGTATATTATAAGGATAAATAAAATAAAAAGGAAATAAATGAAATTTTCAACTTAATTGGATAGTGAGAAAAATGAAATTAAAAAAATATTTCTACATTAATTCAAAACAATAAATTTTTGCTTCATTATTTTATTTTTTTTCCATTACAAAAACTCACTCATTTTTTTAAGCTAAGAAATATTACAAACTCTTCATTTTCGTATCATTTCGCACCGATTTTAGAGGGGGGGCTGCTCAAAAAAGAAAAAAAAAACTTCCTTCTTTCTAATTTCTTTTCTCAAACAAATAATAAAAAATTAGTGTTTCTATTTTATTTTTCCTTTCTATTTCCTTCCACTGATTTCCACTGAAATAACAATGGGTATCAGTCGAATGACTTCATAGAATCACTTACCCGTGTAAAGGAAACGTAACTCAAGCGTGGAACACTTGTTTCTCTTCACATTTCCTAGACTGCATCAAAAGCACGGTGCATTTCTCTAAATATCGAGTAATCGTCAATCTATGGTTCTAACTAAAACTCGTCTCTTCAATGTAACCCTTATTTATCCGCGGGAGAAAAAAATGGCGAAAATTATAAGCAAATTTAAACTTGCATGGAAACTATTACACGAGTATTCAACTAATCATGATCCTAACTCAAATATGTCAAGCACCAGGTAGCTCAAATCCTCGTGCAAAATGATCACGCGTTAAATTAGACATTGAAGCTTTCTATATAAAGAATCAATAAAAGATAACATTAAAGAAAATAGGAATCAACTGAGATTCCGATATCTCACACTGTCTCAGCGTGCATTAGTATGAAAGACATGAACCCAACCCACTCACTAAGAACATACAAGACATGAACCCAACCCACTCACTAAAAACATACGTATAGTGCATACACCACATGTACATATATATAAATATAGCTTATGTAAATAATAATTATTCTACGAATCATTTTGTCAAATTCGATCAGGCCCCCAAAATGTAGGTGCCATACAGTATAGGAAAAGGTTAAGCACAAATTGTCTGCGCATCTTCCAAGTTCTGGAAACCACAACCCAACCAAAATTGTTCAATGATATACCTTGACGTGGTGCAGCATGTTTCAGTAGGAAGCATCTTCTCACAGGGTGCTCTTACGGACTGCAACTTCAAAGGGCAGAAACTGTTTGAATCCTTAGTTAGCCAATTAGTATCATCGAAATAATTTAATGCCAGCCAATCACCTCACCCCAATATCTGGCAGCAGTATTAAAACAACAAGTAAGCAAAGAGCAACGGAGGACATTGCTAGCAGTAGTGATAAAGGAGAAGACAAAAACCAATCGCAACAATAGATGGATGACGTTTGAGAATAACATAAAAAAGATATCGTAAATGCAGAGCACAGTAAAAAAGAAAAAGACCAAAAATTAATATAAAAGAAAGAACAAGAAGAAAACTTTGACGTCTGAAAATCCTTAACTTATTATTCATACACTTTAGTAAGCAAAAAATCTTAAACCATCCATCCTAGTTTTAAAACACAGCATTAAGAGAAAAAACTACCATTTGCATTTTGGGATGATCTGTCTTCCTTTTGCTCTGGGGCATGCTGTTCAAGAAACTGCTGAATTGTTCTCCAGTACTGATCACCACCAGCCAGCCAAGTATCCATATGCATGCCAGTAGGAAAATCCACAAAGAGACACTGATTATTACGAGCAGCTGCCTTAGCATAAAGCATTTGCATATGTGATGGTGGGACCATCTCATCTTGCAATCCAGATAGAAAAAGGATAGGTTGTTTGATCTGCAATTAAATGTTTATAGAAGGTGATGCACAAACACATGAATCCAGCCAACACACACAAGCAATACCCAGAGACAGAAAGATCTTAAAACTTTAAAATTAACACCCTTCTTAAAGACAAATGATTAAGCCCCGTCATCAACTATCCAAGTATTAACTGTGAAAAAACAAATCATTATGCCCAAGTTACATAATTTTAATAGGTGGAAAAATAAAAGGCAAAACTTAAATTTCCAGCATCCCTCACCTGGCCAACAACATCAATAGTACTCCATGGAGAACGTACAAGAAAATTGAGTACTTTAGGACCATTTGTGGAGCTTCCTCCAATAAACCACTTCAAAAAAGGTAACAAAACTCCAGCCATATCCAATATAGATGTGAATGTATTTTCAAGTATCAAGGCAGCAACCTAAAACAGAAAGCAAGTCAATGAGGAATATAGATTAAAGGTGCACAAACAAATTTTGCTGAGAATATAACAAGATGGAGATGCCTGCTAAATTTCTAAATAGAAGATTGGAACAGTCTTTCTTTAGGACAGTAACTTAAAATTAGTTGCAAAATTATTTTTTCATAAAAAAATGTCTGAAGAAGAAAGCTATTAACATGTTGCAGGGGAAAGCCTCTGCCTGAAATCTCACTTAAATTAATTAGTAAATACACACCAAAGCAATAAAAGTGAAAATCTTCATACATGAACATAAAAAATCTGAAGTTATTTTGAAAAGAAAAAAATAGGTTTAGTGACCATTTTCACAGCTCTTCAATTTCATTCAACAACTTTTTGAGTGCATAACAAAAACAATTGAAGCTAAATGTTTATTCAAAAAACAAAATTGAAAAAGATATTTCTCCAAACACTGTCAAAAACTGGCCCTTTTTAGCCAGTTTTAAGGAATCTTATTCATGCTTAAGGACCAATAATGATAGGAAGTAAAATGTGTCTTGATAAATATTCCATAACAATACTAAAGGATGGGGTTCCTAAATTATTTCACAACAAATAGCAATAAACATTAACTTACTATATATGTAAACTAAAATATTACTGCTCCTATAAACCTATTCAAGGAAATTACTTATAGGGCCACTTCAAAAGCAATACTATAATCATGAATTAGCCATCCTATTTGTAACATGCATTTTTCTTGTTGTGTGTGTACCACCAAGAAAAAAAATGCATGTTAAAGTTGTGTCTTGATGACTTATTGGTCATGGGTTAGAATCCAGAAACAGCCTCTTTGCATATGAAAGGGTAATGTTGCGTACAATATCTCACCCCTTACCTTCGTATAGCGAGGAACCTTTGGATAATGGAGTACGTAATTTTTTGTTTTTTTTTTGTGTGTGTGTGTATACCAGGGGAAGAGCAATGAAATTGACTCAATCATCTAAAACAAGATTGAGTCAACAAATTCAATATTCTTTTCTCACATAATGTTGATAAATGATAATCATTAAATGAGCAATGAATCTATCTACGACGAAATTATATGCATTTGTGCCATATACCTTATGAATCTAGCAACCTACTCCCTTTGGACTCATATATAATCAAAGAAATTGTTTTGTATCTTGGACTCAAATATAAGCAAATCTAACTAATTTCACACTTATTTAATGATATCATTCCTAAAACTCCCTTCATTTAATTGTAATTATTTTCAAGGATTCTATTTCATTCATGATATCAAGTTGCAATGAAGATCATTTTAGGAATAACCTTATTTTTTACTTGAAATTAGTAAAATTAAATGATTTCAACTAACTTTTTGAAACAGTGTGAAAGTAGTTATTTTTGCTTATATATGACACCAAATGGAGTATAATACATAGCAATACATTCTAAAGAAACATTTATCTGCTAACAACTGAAATCTAGCAAGCTATAATCCACAGCAAAAACTGAAATCTAGCAAGCTATAATCCACGGCAACAACCGAAATCTAGCAAGCTATAATCCACGGCAACAACTGAATCAAAAACTCATTAAATGTTTGCCAAGAAAAAACATGAACACTAAAATATATAGTTTCCAAGGGGGACACCTTGTCGGGGTTATTTTTTGTTAGTACAGCTCCAACTGCACCCCCAAGTGATCTTCCAAACACAACTATTCTAGATGTGTCAACATCAGACCTTTGGGAAAGATGATCCAATGCAGCCTGGGCACAAGGAGGTAATAAAATTGCAATTTTTTAGCAAAAAGTTTGACGACCAAAATAAGGGAATTACTATTAATCAAAAAGCATACCTGAGCATCCTTAGTTATTCCATGTTGAGAAGGATAGCCGTCACTTGCTCCATAGCTATGTAGTTGAATAATACATTAGTACTAACTCAGTCACGTGACATGTGCATTTTAAAGGCGTGTATCTGCAGACAAAGCTACAAGGAAAAATCATGATTAAGGAGCCAAGGCTGATACATACCCTCGGTAAGAAAGCATGAAAACATTGCAATGTAACTGCTGCAACATTATTCGAACCATTTCAAGACGATGAGCAATATCTAAAAGTCAGCAGTCAAGGCCTTTAAAAGCAGATTGAACCTACTCAAGCAAAAATATGTGAAATAATAATGATCACAACTTATCCCTAATATCTACAATCAGGATACTTCCAGCATTTTCTTGAAAAAACAAAATGGTCGGGCCTGAAAATGGAACATAAGAAAGAAGAACTGCATTAGTACGACATCAGAGTACAGAAAAACACTGAATACAAAGAGCATATGTCAAAGTGTAGGTTCATCCATAGCAACCTTAATGAAGATAATGTACTCTCAATTCTCAAATAATAACCCTTCTTGATTTTGGCTATTCTAAAATGAGGGTTGCATTTAAAAAAACAAAAAAGTGCACTTACACACACCGAGTAGAAAATCAGCAGTAGAGATTGCAAATTTGTAACAACTTTACTTCAGAGTTGCTATGCATGTACTTGAATTTTATTTGGGACATAACTTAGATGTAGTTCTTTAGGTGCTTTTGGTATTTTACTCTAATCAGAATTGGAGTTTATCCCACACAATAAAGGTTTGCATTAAAGGTCAACATAGATTACAGATATAAAGCTCTAATTTTGATTAGACAACACCACCAAAAGTATCTATAGAACTGTATCTGAGTTTGGTCCTTTTTATTAAAATCTCATCTGTTGTGTTTTTAAATCAATAGTTGTATCCATACTTATTCCTCTAAAGTGCACTAATTCACTTGAGAGGATCCAAATCCCTAGCGTTTAAAGTTTAAACCACTATGTTCCGCTTATCATCCTCATAATCTGTCCTCTCTTTCACTAAAACAATGCTGGTAGGTATCAAGACATAAATTGAATCAGCATCGCACTAAAAACGATTTAATTCAATTCACAAGCAGCATAAAGCATCGTGTCTCACTCAAATCATAGGAAATAATACCCTAATTTTCTTGACGATCTATATTTATCCCCTGCCATGCCAGCTACTTTTTAATCAGTTCAAATTCAAACAAAACCTCAAGTAACAGTAACAGCAAAGTTCATGGTACAAGATCGAAAGGAATAAAAGGAAATCGGGGAGAAGAGAAGGATGAGGACCTCGGCAATTAGGGAAGAGCTTGATGAACCAAGCGTGAAGGCGAACACCATCGTCGGATTGGAGCCAGACGTCCTCGTAGGTGAGTCTGAGGCGGGAGGGGTTGATGGCGTAGGACTTGGTGAGGCCAGGCAAC
>PYAF01002407.1:2063538-2082563 GCA_007407185.1 Glycine tomentella
GCAAAGTTCATGGTACAAGATCGAAAGGAATAAAAGGAAATCGGGGAGAAGAGAAGGATGAGGACCTCGGCAATTAGGGAAGAGCTTGATGAACCAAGCGTGAAGGCGAACACCATCGTCGGATTGGAGCCAGACGTCCTCGTAGGTGAGTCTGAGGCGGGAGGGGTTGATGGCGTAGGACTTGGTGAGGCCAGGCAACACAGGAACGTACACCAGCTTCTCCTGAAACGCCACCAGCAATGCCATCCCCGCCACCACCAACCCTCCCACGCCGTACAGCAAGATGTTCACATACGAAACCATTCTCTCTCTCTCTCTCTGATCTTCTTCGCTTGGCCTTCAATTCAATTCCCGATTTGAACTCGCTCACATCACAGAAGAGAAGTGAATTGAATAAGTGAGTGGGAGTGATAGAAGAAGTGCCCTTCCCGGATTGATTGGGATTTGGTTTCAAAATATTGGGGCCGCTTTCTCGGGAAACACCGAGCCAATCGGAATCGCATGCCCATGGATTTTGTATTTATATCATACCATCACCATACATGCATACCATGCCATTACTTTTACTTTTACCCCAGACCATGTCAATATGTCATCATCATGTGTGTGTATGTATTTTGTGGGATGCGTCCTCTCTCTCTTTTTGATCTTTTCCTTCTCGCATAATATAATGTCTCGTTTTTCTTCTTTTCTTTAACACTTCGAAGTTAAAATCAGCTTTGTTTTTTTTTTTTTTTCACGTTGAATTTTTTGTTAAGTATAAATTAAATTAAGAAAAAATATACGCGTACATTTTATGACGCTAAATTACACTGTACTTGGTATGGTAAATTAAACAATTATTTATCTTTTAACAAATTATATACTAACATTTAATTAATTGAACTTGCATTTAATGGATCCAACTAATACTTTTAAAGAATGTTACTATAACTATAAAATAATTTGTTTTATCAAAAGAATTTAACTCAATTGATTAAATAGCATGAATTATTACAAATTCTTTAATATTATCTTTGATTGTCACAGTAAAAAAACAATGTGTTTGCTTTATGTTAATCTCTTTTAAGAGATGTTGAACATCAATCTCATTTTCATGATGATGGCGGGCAGACGGACATGAAAAATGCTGACATGTCTTTCACCGTGAGATATGAATCGTGTAATGGTGACCAATTTTCGTTTCGAATCCACTTAGAATATTATTTTATTTCATTGATGTACTTAGAATACTAATTTAAATAAGTGTCTATACACTTTTATCATCTGGTATGCTAACACATCTAAGTCGTCCAATATAATATCAATATGTTTTATAAACCATAAACATCTCCCATAACGGAGATAAATTAGTCTTTCCCATGCTAATCGTCACCCACTTTCATAGGCTATTACCATGAAATTAAAGAAACATGAGAGCAAAAGATATGACACATCAAATGTGTGTCAAATCAAAGAATTACTCCATTATTCACTGTTTCATTTCTCTTTCGTCTATTTTTATTTCTTACACTTTCATTCTTTTTTCATTCATCCATACAAAAACACTAGCTTAGTGTTTTTGTACGGTAAAACCAAGTGTTTACTTCATCCAAATACATGTTGATGTCAGTAATGTGCAAATTTTCATTTTCTTCTCTCCATTTTTGTTCTATAGGCGTTGGAGATGGGGTTGGGCAAAGCAAGGACCATGCACGGAGAGATAAAAAAAGTTAAATTTTCAAGCACAAACTTTCTGGTCCAGTTCAACAACAGAAACAAGAGCAACTTCAAAACACATGGGAAAACACTTCCAAAAGACAACATTTCTGTAGCACATGAAACACAGAAAGTAAAGTGACTAAGCCAAGGATGATTTGCCAGACCAGTGAACTTGATTTTGATTGGTTCCACCTCTCATCGGCCAACTGAAGTACATTGCCGAGCTCCACCACCAAAGGTGAGTCCCCCACTGCATTGCGATAATCCACCCATGTTCGGGGAGTTCCCCAAGAAGTTGTGCTCAGGCTGCCTGAAATTGACACTGTTAGTGGACATACTAGTTAAGCCAGAGATGGCTGTGAATGTGATATATGCATTTTCTCCGGTTCTTGAGGGATGACTTTCTGCCTCTGATGCATCTTTCTTTTGATAAACATTGACAGGACCTGGGCCTGAACAGGCATCAGTGACAAGTTCTGCATTAGACTGTTGCAGCTGTTTGGCGCTAAGAAAGCGTCCCCCAGATCCCCTAACCCTGTTTAATGCGTGGCGGTGCCGAGACTCGTGAAGATATGGCTGCAATCAATTAGAAAAGGATTGCGTAACACTATTTCTTTTGGTCCAAAACAGATTCAAGAAAGCAGGCTCTACAGCTTTGCCATATGACTAAATGTAACAGTAACATTTCACAGAATAATGCAACTGTAATTGTAATTCTACTGTATCGCGGTTCATTTCTAAGTTCAATATTCAGAGTGATTCCTCCAATACTCCCTTGCAATGATAAATAATACTTCTAGATTGTACATATAATTTAGCTGTATTCTAAATTTAATTATCTATCCAAGCGAGGAAGAACAAAAATACTCTATAATGCCTCCATATCTATTGGGTGCATTTTTTTTCTCCCATACCATAGCTCAAATAACTTAAAATTATATAGTTTATAAAATAAAAATAAAAAATTATATAGAAAAGGAAACTACATTTTATATTTATGCACCATAGTAGGTAAACAGGTGAAACATACATATGCAACCAACCCCATCTCTTCCTCCTCGCCAACATTCTTTCCAAAGACAACCCCCACCTCCCCACAGGGCCATGGAGACCATAGGTAAATTTTGTTAAGATATGATCTATTATTTGTAATTACTTTTTAATTCATAAGACTACATAATCTTAAGTTATGAATGTAATGGTTATCTTGAATCATTTAAGAAAAAATTTAATTTTATTTCAAAAAGTTAAAGAAAATTATTTTATATCTATTTTAGATTCAACCTCTCCTTTACCTAAAAAAATCTATTGAAATTAGTACAAAATTTAAATTTAATGAGTGAGTCTATGGATGATATATAAAAAAAGATCTTTTGGCGAAAATATATTGATTATAAGATCACACATTTAGTTAAAATTTCATTTTATGTTGATATTTTGTATACATAGATATTTAAATCTTTAATTGAGAATAATATTTAAAATATGAAATCACAATTTATTTTTTAAAAAAATGTGTATTAAATTAAAATTAAAAAGTCTCATAATCTCTAGACACAGCCCTGCCTCCCCATCCCCAAAAACCACAAAAAATAACGCATGACCATACACGAATAAGGTAATCCAGTGGGATAAACAGGGTGAATCAAAATAATGTATAAGTATACTTTGTGAAGCATACCTTACGACTTTTGATGAGTTTGTTTTGAGCTTCAAGCTTTGCTCGTGACTGTCGCCTTCTCAGTATACCATGGTATTGTTTGGCATTGACATAAATGGGCCCATCTTCTGCAAGATCAACTGGTAATGCAATTCTGGTGGATGCTAATCCCAGCATCTGGGGCACCATTTGTTGATTCTAATAAATTTAAAAAGACGGTGATATATTAAATTATTATTCTATTAAATGAAAGTGTACTAAATGCTGATAAAAAAAATGAAAGTGTACTAAAATCTCATCCAAATACGAAGACCATGCACTACAAAAATGTACTTGACAAAACTTACAATAGCCTGTGGTCCATAAGCAACTATTGAACTACCAAAATAAGGATCACCACAAGGATAAGAAGTATGAGCCTGAAATAGGATGACAATAACTAGTAAATAACTAAAACTGCATGCAACAAATCCATAAACAGCAGCTCATACCATTGGATGACTACAATCAACTTGTGAACAATTGTACATAGTATCAGTATGATTCGACAAGAATGGCTTCATTTAACCTTTCCACATAGCAAATTTCCAGATCTTGACCTGACAGAGGAATAGTTTCAAGTTTGACTGGTTTCAAGGTGATGTAAGGCAAAGAACATCAAATTCCTATAGAAGAATGTGCAAATGTAATGCATGACATACAAAAGAGGAACAACAGCACGGGAAAGAACATATTTACAATCCTAAGGATAGCAACACGACATTTATTTCCAAAGGTTGGGAGAGAGCGATGAAATGTTCCTGAAATAAGATATCTATAGGATGGATCAAAGATAACCGCCAAAAAAAGAAAAGGGCATATCTAATCTCAAATCAGCTAGTTACCCGGAATGAGAACAGAAGAATAGAGTAACCAGTTTACCACATGTTTATGTTTTATAAATTCTCATTACAAAGAGTACTTCCACTCATTTGAATGGAAAACTCACAACTTTAACCAAATTAAAGCCCTTTTATTTTAAACTTTAGGAGATATTTAAATGCCCAAGAATATATCATGTCGATAAATCTAAGGCACCTATTTTCTCCATTTGAAAAATAATTTTCAGAAGGATTACCAGCCCATTCTACGTATCTTTAACAATACATTAATAGTCCCCTCACTTTTTATCATCACTGCCACTACAAACACCTACAATCCACAGTGGCCGACTCCCTAATAAATTATTACACTATACCATTGCCATAACTACATTGCTCCTAAATCTACTTAAATCACAGTTATCAATAATACTATTACAGCTATGGTAGGTAATTTAGAATGTATAACAAACTATTAAAAATGGATAATTCTAAACAAAAAGGTATTTTAGGATGAAATATAGCATACCATTCCTTGAGTAGAATTTATACAGTATTGCAGCCTTAGTTCTCAAAACCTTCAATTATATCCTACAAAATGAGCATCTTATTAAGCAAACAATTAAGAAGTGCTCAAAGGACATTCTTCTTTAGTGAGTCATATATACGGAGCTACATAATGACTCGGATATATAAAGCATAAACAACTTTCCACACTTTCAATCTCCACCTCTTAAATCGAATTTAATATATTCTGTCTGGATCTTGGACAAAAACGGTAGGAAAAAAAGTAAGCCTTTAAGAAAATATAGAAGTTTGTGATCTCCATTCCACATGTCTTTAATTTATTTTTTTTTTTGGTGAATTTTCACATGTCTTAAATATTTTAGAATGTAATGACGAATAGAATCGAATACGACAGAAAGAAGTCAACTCGCAGACAATGTATAATATACAAAATATAGTTATTGAAACTTAAAAGAGTAGGGGTGTTCTCGGTTCAAGATTCAGGTAACACGTGAACCTGAACCAACTAAATCCAAACAAATTGGTTTGGATTCAAGAGTTGTTCAGGGTTGAACCCAACGACCTGTTCAAATCCAATGACTTTTTGATTGGGTAATGGGTTTTTTATTTTTTAAACCCATGAACCAGATGAAATTATTAATGATATTATTATTATCTACAGTTTTTTAGAAAATCAAAAACAATATTTAAGTTTTAAATTTTAAATTTTTTTTAGAAAGCTGCCGCTTTAGTCCCTGAAATTAAAAGGCGTTGTCACATTATTCCCTTAATCGAAAGATTTAAAAAGAAAATCCTCAAAAAGTGCAAATCGACAATTATATTAGTTCAAAATTCAAAAAATCGAATGACTTCTGATAATGTTATGATAATATTAATATATGTTTAGGGACTGAGATTAAATTAAGTTTAAGAACTTATTTCAAGGAATTATTTAACATTTTCTTAGTTTCAGTTTCAGTGATTGATGTCACGGCACCCACCATTTTCAGAGCCTAAAGTGATTATATGCCCCCGGATCCAATCCAATCCAACCCAACTTGTCATTGATCGAGAGTTTAACAGGAAAAAAATGCACAAACCCGACTTACCCCAAACCAAACCGAAGTACTGTATTTTGATCAGTTTGGATAAAGGGTTTAATAAAAATCTGACCCAACCTCAGTGTACACTCTAACAGAGAAGAGAGAGGCAAACGACATACATTGGGCAAGGGGCCTTTAGTTACAGAATACCATATCAGAACCAAAATCACGCAAATGCCATTCATAAAAAAGTAGAATATTTTGCTATCATGGTAGGTAGCACCTCAAAACTCAAACAATCTGAGAGAGACAAACAAACCCGAAGTAGTTGCATGTTTATGAAGAAAGTCCAAAATAGTTGGATCACATTATAATCCAGAGAATACCAATGATAAAAAAAAAAAAAAAAAACAAAACAGAACTAGTTTCCAAATATAGTGTATTAGTGACCTTAACAACATAAGGTGGGCTCAAAGTCCACATGCAAAAGGTAAAACAGCAATCTTAAAACTCACCAATAGAATCCGACAGTAAGGCATGTCTCCTCACTTGTGTAATGTTTCTCGCTCTAGAATGTTCTTCTTCCTCTTCTCACTCTCTAATTTTTCATTTCTATGGCTTTGTTGAAGAGGCACACAGAGAGTCCAATAAATAGTCCACCTTTGCTTATGTTTTCCAATTAGCGTCGTTTTCTCAGGGCCCCACTTACACCCTTCCTCAACCCTTGGGCCTTCTTCTTCAGCACTCACCTCCCCGCCGCCCTTCACTGTTCACACTTTCCCCACGCGCCCCATATTCCACGTGCTATTTCCAACTCCCTCCACGCGCTACTACCACCCTTATATCAAACCCACTCAAACCAACAATTCAATACACGCCACCTTCCTCATAAATATAACCATATACTAGCAAATTAATATTAGTGATTTTAATTCCGAAAATGTCCCACCACCTTCTTATTGTTCTCAGACCCCGTTTGTTTGAAAACAAAAATGCTGAAAAATGAATAATAAAATAATTTGTAATTCATATTTTTATACTGTATTTTAATTCAAAACTTTTATTTAATATTTTTTTATTTCCTTTTACTTTACCGAGAATCATTAGTTTATGTGATATTTAGGGTGTCTTTGATTGAAGGAAAGAAAAAAAATTATGTGAATATATTTTACTTTAATTGAAAGAAATTTCTTTTTTTTTTTATTCTCTAAATCAAGGACTGAAAGAAATATGAGAGAAAAATAAAAAAAAATTATAAAAAATCATGTGAATCTTGCACTTTTTATATTTTTATCCTCTAAATTAAAAACATTGTTAGTTTTGCATATTGATGTTCTAAAGAGACTAATTTGCCTCTTTTTATACACAACTTCTTTAACTCGCTAATTCAGTAATTCGGTTACTCCTCGGCATCTCGGACAAAAATTATGGGTAACTGAGGCCTACAAAGATTGTGGGTAAGTGACCCAAACAGGATTGTTTCGTGTTTTTCATTTTTTATACTTGGTTAATGATCAAAGGGATCATTATTGGACGCCACATGGTAATTTATTATTTTTTGTTGAAACTTGAAAGACATGTGGTAATTTATTAATATATGGTGGATCAAGCTTATCTTAAAAAGAACAAAGAAATGTTATATTACTCCGATCAAGTCTATCCTCATACGATTCTAATAATATTTATTATTTTAACAAGTTAACATTAACGTTTGTTAACGCGCCTATTCCACGCTTTCACTTCTCGTTGATTTTTTTTAAAATAAATTAATTTGAATTGGTTGTGGATAAGATTTCACTGTGTAAAAGATAATCTATACTAAAGTTTCTATTCTTTCTTTCTAAAAAATGTGAAAGAAAGATTAAGTGCTGAAATGTCGGTAGAATGGAATTAAATACTTTAGATCAACAACCTACGAGCAAAATACCATGCAAGGTTGCGAATCATTTTCATTTTCCTTTTCAAATGAGCAAAAAAATTGTTGTTGCAAAAGTAAAGTTAACGTTCTTTTTTTTATAATCCAAGGATAAATACAAGAGAATCCAAAGATATAAACCACATGTATAAAGAAAGAATGAGGTAATAAAAAAGTAAAACGGGGTGGGGATAAGTGATGTGATCCTTTTCCTTACTTGATCCGGCAGGGGAAGTTGATTCTTGGTTAGCCATAGCTGGACAAATAGTGATATCATTGTGATGGGATGGCCAGCTAACAGAAAAGGAGGAAGAGATTTTAAGATGAATTGTGATTCTTTTTCGGGAATATGATATCTTTTATTAATTTATGACTTATGAGTTGTAAAGTTCTATCTTTTAATTTTGATCACATTATCTACTAAATTAATTTGCGTGGTTTTTATCAAAATATAAATTAATTGCGTGGTTAGACTAATCTATTTTGAAGAAAGATAAAAGGCATATTTCTTTACCATTTTTATGAAGAGATTTTAATAGCTAAACAAATGATTTGTCTTAAATTAAGCTAAAATAAAATGCATTAAGCATAGCAATATTTTTCTGCAACAATATTCAATATAAAAATTGCCAACATCTGTATTCATGTCAACCAAATTGATGAGTCTTTGCTATAAAAAAAAAAAAAAAAGCCATTTTGATAAAGAAGAATATCCAAATTATGGAAGAAGAGACGCACGAATAATGACAAGAAGAAAATGCATCGAATTGAATAATAGTATTGTCAATCCTTGCAATTCAAAGTTTAGGATAGAATATCAAGCTTATATCAATAGAGTTTTGTGATAAATTGAATTTTATGAAATGCTTATTTAAATATGTTGATAAGAAACAAATTCAATGACGGTTGAAATGACTTTAGAATTAGAAATTGGTAAAAAGATGTTTGTTGTAGATGAGGTCGAATGGTATTGTGATTCCAAGTATTTATTATTATGTAATTCGACGTGGAGGAAAATCATTTTTTATTTACATCACAAATAGTCTCTAGTTCAAAGATCGATGTTCCAAATTCTTAGTAATAAAAAATGTTAAAAAAATGATGAAAGGATTATTCATGTCGTGCACATGAAAGCCAATGTTTATAGCTAGAATGAAGGCGAACAAGATGTATTTGGAGGGTTTCAATTATTAAATTTGACTTGAGACCAAATTCTTACACATTTTGTTTATCAAAGTACCAATGGTTCCCAACAACAAAGGTAATTTATTTTGTTCCTACGAGAACCAATAAATAGGTGCAGTACATGGTGTCAATCAACTCACACAATACCGGTTATAAGAATATGAGAATAATCAGTAAACAACTAAACATATAAGAATCGTTGTCACACAATAAAGAATATGTCGAATGATATTAAGGAAGATGCGAAATTAGTTTCTGGTCCTTAAAAAATTTATTTGTTACATTATAGGCATCAAACACAATAAGTTGTAGTATGTGGGTGAACAAATTATAGAGTTTCTGACTTGTGGAATTATATATATGACCAAAGTCATTAAAAGAAATTTACATGAGATATAAGATCATAATTTATTTTTTTAACAGTAAGATATCCCAATAACCAATAATTATGAGACTAATTTCTTGAAATAGAGTATCAGTTAGGAGAAAAATCTTCTCTCTCCACATATATTATTCTATTCATATAGTTAGGGATCAAAATCGAATCCCTGACATATACTTAAAAGACTTAAATTACTTGTCACGTATGTCTCATTGTGGACAATCATAAATACTTTGGTTATCCTTCTATTGTTGATATTTAATTTCAAATTTTTTATATCTATTTATCGATAGATGGTGATAAATTAATTGTTAGCTATTAGTTTTAGTTAGTTTCTTTCTATTATAATATTTTGTTAGTTTTTCTTTTACTGGAAATATTTTGTTAGTTGGTTATGAACTTATGAAGCTTTTTGCCTTATGCTAGCCCATATACGGCATATATTTCGTATTTTACGGATCATTAATAAGAGAAGATTGCTACCTCTATTGCATTCTTCTCTGTTTTCATACTCTACATGGTATCAGTATACCATTTTGTTTCCTACGGTTCTACACATTAGCTATGACAAATCAGACATTGAGACTTAGGCTGACTTTGCCACAAATCCTCTAAATTCTTTTACCTTTACCCAAATGAAACCCCTTCTTTGATTCTTGTATCTCTTCTATTAAACGGCAAGAACTATTACACGAGATCGTAAAGTGCTTATACCCTTGATCTCAAAAATTAAAGTGGGTTTTATATATGGAACTAATGGAAGCATCACCCACCGTGCAAACTCAAATCCACTGTTTGCACAATTGACAAAAAGCAACTCAACTTTTCTTTCTTGGCTTTAACATTCAGCATTCAATTTTTCTTTACACCTTATTTTGGTTTTCACTTCCTGGTGTGCTGTGTCGAACAACGACATCACCCTAGCATATATTATCAACAAAGAAAAGTTTATGATGAAGAAACTCCATCCGAAAGTCTTGCCACCAACTTCATCAATAATAATCTATTGTTTACACCGATTTACAGTAAATCTTGGTTTCAAATTAAAACCATGCATTTATAAACCCATCATAATGGAAATTGGAAGGTACAACGTGATATAACAAACAATATTCCTAACTAACTCCAGTGTTAGGATATAATAATAATAACAACTACTACACTAGGACACTGTTATTCCTATACTTGAGGCTTGGGCTCAATTTTTCAAAACTTTTGACCGACAAGACAATGTAGTCCATGCAGCGCATAAAAAAATTAGTAGAGTGAATAACACCAATACACTTGACAATAATCAAATCAATTTATGCAATCAACAAAATTCTCGTCAAGCATGAATCATGCACCTAAACTAAGAGGTTGTATAATTTTTTTTCTTGGGGATGGGGGTTGTAACCAGATTCAACACTTTCCCCAAAACAATGAAATTCTATATATAAATTCCGAGTAAGAAGCAAGATAGGATTCTATCAAGTACTGAAGTAATACCTTCAGCTCCAGATCTCACACCTTCAGCTCTATCTTAAAGCACAACAGTCAACAGTTGAAGCAGATAGGATTCTATCAAGTGCTGAAGTAATGATGTGAAGATAGTAATCTGGTCAGAAAAATAGCAACGGTAAGTTTCTTAGAGAAATGTTAACAGTGAAAACAAGTCAATAAGCCAACTGGCCAACTCCATAAATTAAAGCTAAAATACATTTTTTATCTTAGACCCTTGTTATCTGAAAGTCACATTGGACTCGCAACTAATTCAAATCAAGCCAAGTGAACCTGTTTCAGAGGAAAAAGCTCTCCAAGTACTTAGTGTTTTTATTTAGATAAACTTTTGTATAAATACTTACAACAAAAGAAAATAAAAAGGTAAAAACTTCTCTCAAAAACTAAAATCAACTTTCTTATTTCTCCCATACACCTCAATTTTTGGAAAAGTAAGATGAGAGGTAAATAAGTTGATTTTAACTCATCAGAGAAGCTCAATTCATTTTACCTTCTTATTTTTTTTTTCCTACAAGTGTTTATGGAGAAGTTTATTCAAACAGGACTTTAGACCAACAGACATTGGTAGTTAAAGCTAATATATTGACTCCGCTTTTATGTGATTCTAAAGCCAAAGATTTTATGATATCTATAAACTGGTATCCATCAGTGTATAAAAATTTAAAATGTTGAGAGCATGAAAAAAAAAACAGTTGAACGCCAGATCATGAACAGATGTCTCCAGTTCAATCATGGTTCAACTGCAAATTGAACCACAACTAGTTCAATCTCCAGTACATTTTATAAACATTGGTCGAAAGCCTCGTTTGCTATCTAGCCACATGAGACGGAATACAAACATCCTGTGTGAATATCAGAAGCATCAAAATATTTACCCTGATTCAAACATTTATAATCTATTTCACTTAAGATAGGACAAGGAAGTTGGCCAAGTTAGACTATACTTGGGCTGAGGCCCACAATTAATGCCAAAAGGCCAAGGAGTAAACTTACCAGTTACCATGTGAATCTAGAGCTTCAAATTGATCTTTTCAGACCATTTGTAAATATCGGAGTGCACTCTATCTCCACCCAGTCCTTGCCAGAGGCTCCAGCTGCTACTCGTATAATATCTTCAAGTAAGGCAAAGTTACCCAATATATCAACATGAGCGCCACTCTGGGTTCCCCTACCTTCTAGAAGATTAGCTGGAGGGGCATGATCATACTCCCTAATGAATGTCTGGATTCCTGAAGGATTAAAGCGAGTTCTTCCCCGCCAACCTTTTGCGCACATGAAACCAGCACTTAAAACAGGAACAGTTTCATCACCATCAGAACTGTAAACTCCATCCCTTAGACATGTGTACTCTTTTCCACCATCTGCTGAGGTGTCAATCTGAAATGGAATGTGGCATTCAGATTGAGGAGTTAACTTGTAGACATAGGCTCTTTCTGTAGGGATCCCAACCCCATACATAGAGTAAATCTCGATATCTGGAGCATTTGGTAATCTGTAGCAGCAGGACAGAATATTAAAAATAACATAAACCACAGGCAGGTAGAAGCAACATATTTTCAAACAGCATGATATGAAATTATTGATACTAGTTAAATCAACAATCCATTAGTTCCACCAATCCAGGTAACGAAATAATTACACAGTAGCAAAGTGCTATGCAATAGTAGAATTCGTTACCCCCCACCCCAGTGACCCAATTAAACTAGATTGTTGTGTTTTGCTTTCTATAACATTAAAAATGGTCAGAAAGGCTTTGGTGAAGGAAAAATAAATAGCACCGAGTTCAACTTCATCTTTTATAAGGAGTGAACTACAAGAAAAATATCAAAGTAAAGAACCTCACCTTGTTTCCAAGGGGTTAGACCAATATTTGTAATGTTTGTATTTCTGATCATCCAGATTATCAGCAATCCCATAAGAAAAATGAGCATCCCCACGCTTCATCATCTTGGGGGCAACAAAATGAAGCAGATCCAAAATTGAATCAGCTGTGTAAGCTTTGTAATCTGCAACAGCTTTGATTCCTTCAACACCCATGTCATGGTACTCTGTCCACACATCACAGTTAGAGGTGTTTGCAAGGTTCCTACCCTTAAGAGCACCCTGTCAATTTCAACAACAAACAATACATGAAATATTAACAACGCCATTCAGAAAAACACTTGATGCTAACTGCACATGGTTAACAAGTATCCACAGTTTGAGAATATTGGGAGATAGATACAGAGGAACTTCATCAGTAAATGCAATTGAATGATAAAGGAGCAAAATTCACTTCAACGTGAGGGCATGAAAGGCCAGATAGAGAGCAATTTTTAAATTAGAATTTGGTAATCGATAGAAAGTTATGTAACCATGAATATTCATATACAAACTGAAAGCTCAGCTATTCAACTAAATATAAATACTTTAAGTTTAAATCAGGTATGTCTACAAATGCTATTGTTCCAACATTAAAAAAAAGGATGGAGATTATAAACAAAATGCTCAATGTATATATTAGGAACATTACCCTAAAATCCAACCTCTCAAGCTTGGAGGAGTGCAAATCAGCTATATCTTTCCCAAACGATATGAGTCTCCCATAATTTATATTTTTCATAAACCCAAGATTCTCTTTTCCATTTTGAAATGCACCGAAAGTATCATTGTTCTTGTTCTTCTTCGCACTGCAGTTATAGGATACATCAGCTGACCAATCAAGGCCACCCCATATAGTATCCCCACCTTTGGGTATCATTGACATGGTTGAATCCCACGTTCGGGTCATCCGCATTAGATGCTGTAAAGTTTGAAGACCAAAAACATCCTTATCCAAAAAACCTGGTGCGAAAGTCCTGTATGAGGTTTAGAGATTCATTAGATTATATATGTATTCGCAGCTAACATGATTCATTTTATAACAATATCATCAATGGAAATTATAGAAAAATTCACCCTAACAAAACTTGAGAAAATCCTTATATATGTCAAGGAAACACAATTTTGGAGATCTTATAAACAGATCAACAGCATTATAAAATAGTTTTTGGAGGAATGGAAGAAGTTTGTACAAAATTAACCGATGATTGACTTATTAAAAATATTGATCAAAACTTGAGCTTTCGAGGGGTAACAGAATACAGACACTAAAATAGAAACTTATTGTCCATTCAAAAGGTACAAAAATTACACAACCACTTCCTACAGATATATAATCTGTAAAACACATTCAAAAACCTACTTGTCAAGAGACATAGAAGAAACTTTTCAAAAACCTACTCGTCAAGAGACATAGAAGAAACTTTGGGTTCAAAAAGAAAAACATACACAGAACCGAGAATTTAAATTATAGTGGTGAAAAAAGAACCTGGCAACAGCAATATCCCTGGCTTCTATAGAGAAAAGTCCTGCAACAGATTTTGGAACACCAAGAAAAGGTCCCCCAATGTTCATCACTGCTTTAATATGTTTGGCACACCAATCTGACCCACCCCCTCCACCCATTGGTGCTGGTGCCTCAACCCATTTCATAAAATGCAAAAAGTACAAAACACCCATTGAATGTGGAATAACAACCACCTTATTACCACCATTAGTAGCCACCATGAGCTCTATATTACTTTTCATCCTGCTCAAAGTTTGATCCCTGACCTGGTCAAATGAAGAAGGGGGAAAAAAGCCCATCTGTGGGTTTACCAAAAATGAATACAAAAATAAAATACAGGATAGGACAGGGAACTACCTCTGTATTCTGAAATGAAATTCTCCAATCATAAGCAGCCATATACATGTTTTTCTCCTCATACCCAATGCGAGCTAAATTAGCAATTAGAACTGCCCAGACAAAATAACCAGGTGCAAAATAATCAGCTGCTACAAGTCCAGACACAGGCCTAACTCGAATGCCTGGACGGTCTAGTCCTGTTTCATTATCTAGTGACATGTGCTCAACCCAGCATAATGGTCTGCAGAAGGTAAAATAAAAATCATATACCATTATAGTTAAATTCTATAGGAGTTATTAAACATCCACAAAACAAGAACTTGATGCAAATATATTTGTCAATAAAAAAGGACAGATAAATGCGCTGCAAGACAAATGTTGGAATGGCTACAATCATTGAACATTTGAATCAAACTCCCCAAACTCTGTCAGACTGATGGACTTCAATAAGTGCCAGTGAAAAAGGTTCAGCCCAAAATCAACTTCTGTGTGTGTGTAAAAATTCTGCCTTACAATTAATGATACGAAGGACATTAGATTCATTCCCTCTACCAAATGATAAACATATTATTACCCAAAAAAAAAAAAAATATATATATATATATATAAAGTAAAATTACAGATAACAAACCTAGAGGAAATGCCTAAAAATGTCATCCTAACACGACAAATAGATAATGGTAGATTGTAATGTTGTTATTTACACCATCATGCTTCCTAACAAAAATCAGTACACTTTGGCAGAAGAATACAAGAAAGGTAATTCAGAGAGAATACTGCCTAATTACTTTCCACTACATCTTTCTGAATTATAACAAAAGCATTGGCAGTTTTCAGGATCCAGTAAAGAAAAAAAAAATAGTACATTTTTCATTTTTCAACATAAAAAAACATGGCAGTTGATAAATATTAGCATGTCAGTTTCATTCCAACTCACTAGAAGTTACTCCCAGTCATTTCCCAAACACAAACTTACCCATTGTTGTAAAACGCCACTTGCTTACTTCCCAATCAAGTAATACAACATGCAAACACTTTTCCTCATATAACTAATTCAAACAAACACGCCACTGAAACACATTCAAATCCCTATATAGCAGAAAAAGAAAAAGGTACCTTTTGTACAATTCCCCAAAGGTGCCACCCCACAACCTCTTCCTGAACAACCCATCCGCACACTGGTGACCCTCCCAGAGTTCCAACCCGCCGGTAACAATTCCGGGAACGAAAACCACCGGGTGCTTCACCGTCAAGCCCTCCTTCCTGAGCTTCACACCGGGAGGATCCGGCAACGGCCCGGTTATCGCCTCCGTCACGTACTGAGGAAACGACGCCGGCAGTGCATTGTATAGAAAGAGCAAGAGCCACCAAATTGAACAAATGAGTCCAACGAACCAACAACAGCTATCCACGCACGACCATCTCTTTATTATTATCTTTTCGCCTTCGATAATCTTCTTTGCTTTAATAACCTTTTTCTTATCCTTCTCTTTCTCCTCCTCGTATCGCGCGGGATTCGCAGGGGACTTTCTCCGTCGTAAAAACGACATCGTATAAAGGTGTCAAAAGAAGCTTTAAAGTTTAAATGCTTTGAAAATTCCGAAAGTGCATTAAAGGAGGAGACGAGGCTCTGAGCTGGCGGTTTCTGTGACAGTGACGTTTGAGCTTAGAGGCTAGGACGGAATCCTAGCCGCCAATGACCGGAGAGTGAGAATCGCCGATTCGCCGTGGAAGGATTTGGTTGGCCGTCGTCCTGCTGGGGGCGGAGGAAGCGTTTTCAGATTGGACACGTGGCGCGATCGTAAGGTTTCTGGATGCGGTGCGAATTGTTGTGACAGAACAATGAGCGGCATATGCAATTAGTGTGGATAGATACCAACGGTGGCGATTCAGGGGGTGACGCAACTGGGTATGAACATGAACATGATCAAGTACGGTACTCAACTATTGTATTCAAAAGATTGAACGGTACCTTGGCTTTTGTGGGGAAGGTTTTCTTGCTTTCTGCTCATTTCCTCGACTTGCTCACCAACCCGCAAGACTCAGTATTTCGACTTTTCCAGTCTTAATACAGAAACTGTTTGGTTTGATACTAGTGTATCGTGAGAATATCTTCTGCTTCTCCGTGCTATATTTATTTATGTGTGGTCCCAAAAAAAAATACATACTATTTATTTATTTTATTATTATTATTATTATTTAGATTATAGTCAGATAACTAGTTGTCACGATAATTTCTTAAATGATCTATATGATGATTTTTCTCCCCGGTGAGAACTTTATCTCCTATATGAGAAGCTTTCCTTCTGAGAACCTTGTCCTATAATCTCTTGATCCTTGCTACAACATTGAAAGCCCTGATTTTAGACACGGTGACCCACCATATAAGATCATTTTCAAAACTCTTGCTAACCGGCTCAAACCACTTCTTGATAATGCATTTCCAAAGAGTAGTCCACATTTATTGAGGGGCGATCAATTTTTGATAATGTCCTTATAGTCTCTCCACATTCTTACCAGGTGATCCAGGAACTTGCCTATGATTTTATCAATTAATATTTCGATATAGAAAGATCTTTTTATTTTTTCACCGCAGATTCTCGCATCATTTTCTTAAAAAGATATTAGATCATCGTGGGAAACTTTCAAATGAGTAATGCTTACAATTCGATTATTCACACAAACCCTTCGATGACTTATCAACGACCTTGCTTGAGGAATAGTTTCACGAAAATGGAGACGTATCGGAATTCTCTCAGGTTATTCACCCTATGATAAATAAGACCAAAGGTAAACACGATGAGATGACACTAAAAATTGACATTAGCAAAGTATTTGATATAGTACAATGGAGCTACATATTCAAAGTGATGTCCAATATGAGTTTCCACCAAAAATGGATCAACTGGATAAGAATTTGTCAGAAATCAGTTCTGTACTCATGTAAGGTGAATGGAGATTCTGTAGGACATGTTTATCTAAAGAGAGGACTTATACAGGGTGACCCACTATTACCTACCTATTCATTCTATGTACCGAGGAACTTTCCTCACTCCTATGGAAAATTGGGAGTATGAAAAATATTCGTGGCATTAAGGTGTGCACGGGAGCTCCTTCCCTTTCACACATCTTATTTATTGACGAATGTTTTCTAAAAAAATATACGTGAGTGGCGAGAATAACAATTCTAGAGTTGAGAATAACAATTCCTTAAATGTTTTTTATCAGTACCAAAAAAATATTTTTTTATTTTTTCCGGTAGTTGTCATTTTCACAGCCATCTTCAATGTTTGGGCATAAATAAATCATTATTTAGGTTTTTTTAACTTTGTTTCATTTTTTTAAGAATTTTTAAATAAATCAAGATAAAATACGATGTTCATGTATAGTTCACATTTTTTTCACCACAGAGTAAATACATCTTGCAAAATTTAAATCTGAAATCTTTATTTTCTAGTTTTTAATAAATACATTAGCGATGATTAAATATTTATAGTAACTCTTTAATTAATCGACAATGTCTTGTTGGATCAAGTATTTTATCATTAGAAAAAAAGTTATATCAAGATTCGCAGAGTCATGTTCAGATTAAAAGATTGCACCTATTTAATCAAAAGCCATTTAAAAGAAAGAGATATAAGAATTGAAGAGGGGTTCAGGCAAGGAAAGATCCAAATCCATCCATTTCATGCATTTAAACTAATTTTGGTGTAACTCAGTAATGTTAAGATACCATTGTCTCAAGTATAAATGTACTCTTTTATAGTTTTACTGTATTTGTTATTAAAAGTGTCTTAATTGTAATGTGGTTTTACGGAAAATCTTAATTGTAATATTTTCATTAAAAGTGGCATCTTAATTAAGATATACTATTATGCTTCATGAGAACCCATTCCATACCATAAAACCTTCTGAGACGTGCCATTGATTACATATGCTAACTATGGTCCACGTAATTAAAATTTGTATGATTATCACTATTTACGACAAGCATAGGCACACAATTTCGAACCATTGCCCTTCCCCAAACAGCATTGTGAATCTATTTTGCTTTTGTTCCGTACGTTTCTCAGAACACAATGTATAATACCGAAGTGCTATGAAGTTGCTATTTGATCACTCTAACTCTGCAGCTTCAAGGATATCAATGGGAAGTGATTCCTCGAGGCAGAAGATCACAGAGATACACCAATGGACGTGGGGTGTGTGCTCTGTGTAATTGAAAGAGAGAGATAGAGCGTGTGTATGTGTGTACCTTTCACCAGCGAACAGTCTGTATTTATAGATACAATACCTGGCCGTTGGCTCTCTGAATCGTGCACGAACGGCTTCCTATATTCTCGGTCTCAATCTGTACATTCGTAACTGCTTGTGAGGACTGAGTCTTGGTCCACGTTCTTCCACTCACATTAACGTTTATTGTAGTAAATTGGGCCTTAACATCAAGCCCAACTACAGCTCCAGAACAGTTGCCCCCCAGCCCGGTTGTCGAGTACACTTGGTAACCGGGGTGCTTTCAGTGATGTTACAGTTGTTGAGATAATAATTATTCCGACTACAATTGCC
>PYAF01002407.1:2091338-2111227 GCA_007407185.1 Glycine tomentella
ATAATTATGTAATTTTTGATAAATTTAGTTTAATAACAAATAAATATTATGTTAGAGAATGTTTTACTAACATTTGTTTTATGGTGTATATAGACGATTATAAATTCAATTATTAAACAAAAAGGTTTTAAAAAATATTAATTTGTGAATAAGTGAGAATATTTTTTTATAAAGATAATATGGGGTAAAATCACTAGAGTTTTTCATAATAGTTACAAAAATGTTATTTTTAAGAACAATTAAATAGTTTATAAGTTCCTATAAGAAATTATTGTTAAGAATCTCAATTTTTTTAAAAATATAATCGAATTAAAAATAAATTTTCTATTCGAAATGTCACGTTATAGAAATAAAATTAAAAAAATGCTAATCATATTTTTTTAATTGCTATGCTAATAAAAAAGTTGTGGTAAAGTAATTAAGTAAATGAGAATTGTGTTTTGTTTTAAAATACTTAGAAAGCAAAAAGTCTGTTGGAGTGTGATGTGAAGTCTGAAAAGATCACCCGCACGCGCGGGAGTCCCGTTCCAACTTTTTACACTCTACTCTGTTCCTTTCTGCTACGTCCTACACTACTGCCTCTCCAAATCCAACCTTCCTACTCATTCATTCATTCCCATCAAAATCAAACCCCTTTTTACTCAAGGATAATTACCAAGGTAAATATATATATAGAAGCGAATATAATTATAACATTTTCTGTAGATTAAGTGATTAAACAAAGAAACACACCAATGTACTAAAAAAACCAAAGAAACGCACCTAATATTACTAAAGAGGGAGTTAATAACATGCTAAAACTATCAGCAAAACCTCATTTAAAAGCTTAATTATTCTACATGCCCAAATTTAAACAGTTAAACTAATTATAAACACTCGAGTTCAAGACTTGAAGGCCATATATACAGAGAAGACAGAAGTTGGTTGATGATCAATCCTTAACCACTTCACTTCAAAATGTAGATGTAACCTAATAATTACTCTATATGAGTAATGTTGAATCGCTCACCGCTGTCACCGTCTCGTATTTCACACAACTCTTTCTTTCTCTGTTTTCTTTTATTATTTATATATATGTATGTTCACCGAAAGCTGTACGTACACTTGTAGTGCCAACGCCTACACATGCTCCTGTACAAACACATACAAACACAATCCCAACCAACCCTGTCATTTGTCATTAAAATTCTCCCTTCTCTCTCCCCCCTTCATTTCTCTGTTTCAACTTGCACTATTTTCTATTCCCCCTTCAACCCTTTTGACATTCTCTGCGCGGACATTGCCACAGTCTTTTTTCACTTTACCCTCTTAAACTAAACTCCATTGTCTTCCCTTCTCACCACACAATCACACCACCACCATCATCCCCTCTCTTCTCATTTTCACTATAATAATAACAACAACTTCCCATTCTCTCTTCCCCTTTAGTAGCCAACAAATTAAACACACCAAAAATGCACGAGAGATCGATGAAAGAAGCTGTTGGCACGTGCCCACAAAGGAGAAGAACCCCTTCCTTCTCCTCTTCTCTTCTCGACGCCATTTACCGCTCCATCGACGAATCAAAATCCAACCTTCGCGACGATCAACAACTGGGTCACCACCACCACCACGATCAAACCTTAACCACACAGAGTTTCACCTCTGAAGAAAAAGGTGGCAAAAAAGAGAGAATGAATCTTCGCCGAGCAGTGATGTTGGAAGATTGGATGGAGAAGCATGGTTCTTCCCGTTCCCTCAATACTCAGTTGCTAAACTCGAGTTCAAGCTCCTCAGAATGCAGCTCTGCAGGGGGAATATTCTCCTCTTCAGAAACAGACACGACAACAACAACCTTGAAGAAACAAAGACCAACAAGGCCCACATCGGAGAAGAAGAAGAATAAGAAGCAGGACAATATATTGAGTTCAGAAAAGCAGAACAAAGAAGGTGGTTTTGCAAGGACCAAGTTGAGGGCGTTGAAAATTTACGGTGAATTGAACCAGAGAGTGAAGCAACCTATTTCACCAGGGAGTAGAATAGCTAGCTTCCTTAGCTCCATCTTCAACTCACAGAACGTGAAGAAAGCCAAAATGTGTTACGTTGGAGCCGTTGAAGATGTTAGCTTCGAGCACAAATCAAAGTCCCCTTGTTTCTCTTCCACGCCTTCTTCGTTTTCTAGAAGGTCTTGCATGAGCAAAACACCCTCTTCGGCTAAAAAACCCGACAACAATGGAGTCAAAAGATCCGTGAGGTTTTACCCCGTCAGCGTAATCCTAGGTGAGGACTCTGAACCGCAATCTAGTAGTCATAGTCATCATAATAAATGTAACAACATTTATGAGAGTGAATCTAATCTCACTGTGAGAAAGATTACTAGAAGTTCTTCCATAAAGGAGCTGAAGAAGAACACTGTTCGGGGAAAAGAAAATGCAACTGTAAAAGGTTACCGAAATTCTGGTAAGGGTGAGTTTGATTTTAGAGGTTTTTATGGTAATGGTGAGAATGAGAATGATGATGATGAGGATGATGACGATGATGAAGAAGATGATGATGATGTGAGTTGTTCAAGTTCAGATTTGTTTGAGCTGGATCATCTTATTGGAGCTGCAAGGTACCAAGAAGAGCTTCCTGTCTATGAAACCACCAATTTGGAAACAAATAAAGCCATTGCTAGTGGTCTATGTTTGTAGTTTAGTTCTTCAAAAAAAGCAACCATTAATTGTAATTATTTCCATAGTTTGTGGAACTCATGAATTTAAAAACAATTCATTGTTCTCTTTTTATTCATTGTAAGCTAGCTAGCATTAATTTCATCTTTGATTCCTAGTTGAGATTATGGTATAGGCTTTATGCATGGTAGGAGTTAATGCTAACAATTTTTGGATTGAGTTGGGTAATTGATAGCTATGTCTATGATTTCGAGAGAAAGATAGGTAGCTGGAAGCAGTGCAGTAGTAAAACCTCATGTTCACTAGCACAACTTGTCAGAGCAAACTAAGACAAACTGAAAAGAGAAAAAGTAAAAGCAGATTCATTTTTTTTCCTCCTACCCGATGAGAAAAAGAAAAGTTAAAAAAGCTTGACACTTTTCCACTGGCTTAGCACATGGCCTCAGTGAGACGTGGTAAAAAAATCCCCACCACTTTAACGTCATAGAAGATTTAAATAAATGATTACAACTCACAACTTTTGCGCGTTTGAAATTCACGATTTACAGGGTGATTTTGAACTGATATTCTTGGTTGTAAAGCCAAAATTGAAGCTAATCTGATCAGAACAAACTTTCTAACATACATAGCAAGAAAGGAAACATTTGTATATATACATAGCAGACAAGGTAGGGCCTCTGATTAGAAACTGGGGAAGTCAACATATATGGTAGGAGGGATATGATCAAGCATAAAAGCATGAATCCAAACCTACTTTTTTCACACCGTAGGAGAAAAATTAATAACAGGAAGTGATAAATCTAATCTCCACAGATGAATAATATGAGACATCATGGCCACCTTGGTTGACCAAAACACCATCCCCCAATGACCCTTTTGATGTAAAAAGATTAAAAATGAAAAGCAAACTAATTAAGAAAACTCATGATTTTATTTAATGCCAAGTGCCAAAACATGAGAAAAGTGATTAATATAATATATTGAAGGGGATCGATCGATCATAGGATGTCATTTGAGTCCTTGTACATGCCATCATTGCCAAGGTCCTTGTAAATCTTGCATTATGAAAGGTTCATTAAAGACATGAGCAATTGAGGGTGAGTAATCAGTTGTTCAAACGGTGCAACCAACCAATTACAGAACACGAAGTGCCAGTAAGCAGAATTGGGATGTTACTCACCAACCAAGCACAACCTGTGCCACGTACTATAGGAAGATTATAAATGCGTTGCAAGTGCATGTGAAAGCTCCATCGCATTATCGCTTAATCCAAGGACCACATATATACCAGCCATATATATGCCTGCGTACACATATATGATTCCTTTGGCATTTTGTTGCCAAAAACGGGTGCATACTTGAGCAACTTGGTCTATGACTGCTTTCCTTTATCATTTTTTTATATTATTATTACTATTACTACTACAGTACTACTACAATAACTAGTGAAATATATTGTCGTGAGTTGTAATTTTTATTTCTTGTAATTATAGTATTTTATTTTTTGAAATATGAAATAAAATAAAGAGGAAGAGAGGAAGACACATTGTGTCTAGAAATTTTGAGATCTTAACCAAATTATATATTTGAATCATATTCAAATATACAATATATCAGTTTATTTTTTTTTATTCTTCTATCTTGTTAAATTATAAAATTATTAGTTAAAGTTCAATAATGAAGCCATTGTAGCATCTCACTCAATGATACGTAATCCATATCCATTCACTATTTTGTAAGATAGTTGATCTCAAATAGCTTGGGAAAAAAGTTAAATAGAAAATAAAAAATAAAAAATACAATTATACAATAACAGTTAAAGAATTAATAAAATAAGTACAATAAATATGTACATCAAAATAAATATTCTCTTTATTATTGTTATTTTATATTATAATAATCACCAGTTCACCACAATATGATATGCTGGGAGGTCAATGCATGCCACGAAGTAATTTATGTCATTTGTCGGGTCTAAAATGTAAGGTTAAATAACTATTTGTGTCACATAATTTTAATAAATTTTTAAAGAAAATAAAAAGGTTCATTTTTTGTACAAAAAATGTTCTGTTTTTTTTAATGCGTACAATAATAACAATGAAATTAAAAATTTATACAAACTATTTATCTAATTACTATATCGATCTTAATGGATTAAAAATGTTTATTAGTAACTAGTATTCATTGTAAGAAAAAAGTAACCGTGTCGTGAGTAATGTTTTTTTTCTTTTGGCCAATAATTTGGGCACGTCTGTCAAAATTAGTTCTATATTTTTTTATTGAAAATAATTAGGAGAAGGAGATGACAATGTGGTCTAAAGCAATAGAAACCTCTAAACTCATAATAATACTCACATTTATTTGATTCTAAAAAGATGAACGATAATTCATATTTTATTATTTTTAGTGAATATTCTAATTAAATACATACTTTTAGTCAAATCTTAACAGACAATTGTATACTACAAATTACATAAACATAATATTGTTTACTATTGTTTGGCACTTTAATTTTACCTTATTTTCCAACCCAAAAAATCAAAATTTTTAGGGTGATTAAGATATTGTATCTTCACTTTCAAGAATTATTTTAAAGAAATATCTATCATGCACTATTAGCAAGTTCTTAATTTCTGTTTGGCGTACAATTATGAAGGCTGACATTTATATGATTTGACGTGTGAAAATAATTGGAATAATATCAGATCAAGTTTGCTAGAACAATCCAATATTAAGTGAAAGGAATTTAGACATAAAAAACAAAATAATAATTAGTTGGTACAGCAAGGCACCTTGGCTGTGGGCGTAGTCCTGGTTGCATAGAAGAAAGGTCGAGTCTGCACTTCAATTCTGTGGTGTAGGAGATAAATTGAACAAATTATATATGTAAGGAAGAGATATATAATATAAAAAATAGGTTGTTAGACTTTTTACGTCAAACGAAAATTTATCGTTGTGGATAGTGTTTAATGTGTAAAAAAAATCACATTCTATTTAAAAAATATTAATTTTACAATAGAATTTGTATCTTATATATAATTAAAAAAGAAATGGTTACTTGTTCTGCATTACGTTCTTGTTAATTGTCTATACTAGTATAACAAAAATTCTGAACATAAATAATTCCTTCACATTGTCTTCAATTTTTAGAGATAAGAAAAAAGTTAGGAACAATTCTGAACATATATAAGCCCAACAGATTATAATCTAGTTAATTATTTGATAAGATTAATTAATAAGTTAATTGATAAATAAAATAATATAAAAACATATTTAATTAATTGAAATAAAATCAATTTTAAATAAAATAATGAGAGTGAAAAACTAGCTTATTTTTTTAAGCTAGTTAAAGCAACTTATAAAAATAAGTTAATCTCTTTTCATATATTGTTAGCATTTCATGCTACCGAATTAATATTCCAAATCTAATAAAAAATTTAAGTTCAGGAAAGAATAAAGTAAACTTTTCCTAACCTATTTTATGAATATCCGTACATCCCATGGTTCACGTTGCCATAAGCCACGTGTTCACGTGCGTGTGATTCTTATTTCTTATTTCTGCTTTTTATGGCTCATACCAGAGTAATGCAAAGTAAAAATTGCAATATACAAATCTGAACACAAAGCAGCTCCTTTCTTAAGACAACTTTGTCCCACGTCGAGTTAAAAAAAAAATACTATTATTATTATTTAATGTTTTCAAAGTTATCTTTTCAACTTTTTTATTTTCCCTTCAAATAGATTTAAAAAAAAAAAAGAGAAGAAAAAATAGGATTCAATTTTTCTATTTGCACTGTGATTTGTAGAAACAATTAATATGAAAATTACAAAGAAAACTTATGTTCTAAAAAGATGTATTTAATACAAAATTTAGAAGCTATATATTTACAGTCCTGAGAAAATGAATTTTGACTATAAAGTAACAGTGATTAAAAGAATGATTAGCAACTTAATTATGAAAAAAAAATCATTTGCTATCTAACATGAAATTTCTCAGACCATTGCATGAAGTAGCCATGAAAATTGCATCATATTTATGAGAAAAAACAAACCAAGAAAGATAAACTTTAACATGCTTAATTAACCAACTTTATATTTATCTACTTTCATTGCGAATGAAACAATCATAGAAAATTGTCTACGTTTAAATTTAAAAGAAAGCCTCTTACAAGAAGGAATTAATTAATGACAACCTTAGAATAATTTTTTACTTCATAATAGTCAAAGGCAGAGGTCCAATGGATTTTCTAGGCCCAAACTTGTATATGGTAGAAAAGGGGCCCAGTCCAGGCCCATGGAGGGATGCTTGCGGATGATTCCATGGCTTAACTAACGCTTACAGCGCAAGAAAGCTGGACGATGAAATTGGAAAGCATATATATCAAATAATCCCATCAATTTTGACTAATGTCATTGAAGTTTGCATCTAAGTTTTTAATATTTCCTTCGGCATAATATCAAGTTTGCTCTAGTTACCCATCAATTTTAATCACGTGTAAGTGCAAGCTATTTTTGACATCTTCAAAATAACACATTGAGGAGTTTGTGTTGTAATTTTTGTAGCTATCACAATCCGAATTTTATTATATATGGCATTTTATGCAAATGATGAACACCTTTACATAGCCTTCAGTGTGTACACTTTTAGGTTAACATGATGATATTCAATTTAATGTTTATAAGCTGATGCACTCTCAGTTGATATCATTGTACGTGATTGTAACTAAGCTGTGACTTTCAGAACTTTTGCGGGAAAATAAGAGAATGCTGGACAAATCAATTAGAGAGATAGATGGAGAGAGACAAGGTTTGCAGTCACAGTAGAAGAAACTGATATTGGAGATAAAGAAAAGTGCCAAACAAGGCCAGATGGTATGGTGATCGTGTTCTGAACTTTTGCTAGTATTTGTTACCTTGTTTGCTTTAGTTTTTTGGTTAGAGCATTGTTTATGCTACCTTAGCTGTTCCTTATTGGATATCTATAATTAGGACTGTGCAAAAAAATCTATATTCATAAAATAATTCATATTCAATTCAATCTAATCCATTTTAAATCTATTTAAATGGATTAGTTTTATATCCAAATCTAGATTTTTGGATTTCAAATCCAATCCAATTCATTGGATATGAATTTGATATTTGTTTGGATTTTTAAATCTAATACAATTTAAAATAATGATGACTAGGTTTTTTTTTTTGCAACTTTGTTAGGAGTCATTTTTTTGTCGACGTTAACTAATAATGATTTTAAGTTGTCATCGATTGAGCTTATTTTTCGGTTAATGTTGGTAAAAAAATTTTAGCCAACATTGATTAAGACTATTTTTGACCAATGACATCCAAAGTCTTTTTTGCTGACATTAGTTGAGACTATTTTTTTGTCGACGTCAGTAAGATTTTTTTGTCGATGTCTATCAAGATTATTTTTTTATCGACGTCAGATAGGTTTTTCGCTCGACGTCGGCTAGGGTTTTTTGGTCGACGTCAGACGAGACTATTTTTTGCCGATATTGGCTGAAAAACATTATTGACCGACATTGGCTAAAAAACATCATCAACCGACATCGGCAAAAAAAATCTAGTTGACGTCGACCAAAATATTCCCCCAATTGATGCCAATCGAAAAAATTCTAGTTGATGTTAACAAAAAATATCCCTAACTAACACTAGCCAAAAGAAATAGTCATGCCAAAAAATCCTAGTCGTTGCCAATAATAATATAGTTTCAACCAGCGTCAGCAAAAAACACGTTGCTAACGTCGACCAAAAAATAGTCGTGACAAATGTTTTCAAAAATTATCAACAACTGATATCGGCCAAAAAAATCTTATCGATGTTAGCCACAAAAATCCTAATCATTGTCGGCCAAAAACTGGTCACGATCGATATTGATCGAAAAAACCCTAATCAATGTCGACAAAAAAGTATCAACGACCAACATTAACTAAAAACCTTAGTCAACCTCAACCAAAAAATAATCCTACCTAAGATCAACCAAAAACATCATTGATCAATGTCCATCAAAAATGCACTGGCTGATGTCAGCCAAAAAATAGTCTTGGTTGATGTCGGTCTAAAAATGTCTGGACCAATATTTGTTGAAATTGTCTTGATTGAGGTAGGCCAAAAATACACTAATGAAGTCGACCGAAAATAGTCTTGACCATGGTCGGTTGAAAATAACTATTAAATGGACAAGTACTAAGTTTTCACTTTTTAGCATTTAATAATTAAAATTTGTAAAAAAAAAAATTCTTATAATATTTAAGTGGATATAAATTGGATATGACCAAATCCATATCCATTTAAATGGATTGGATCTTGAATTTAAATTGCTTTTTAAAAAATATAGATATAGATTTAAAATCCAATTCATTTAAATAGATATGGATTGGATTCTTAAAAATCCAATCCATGCCCCCTATCTATAATCTATAATAATCTTCTCTACTTGGATATGACCAAATCCATATCCATTTAAATGGACTGGATCTTGAATTTAAATTATTTTTTAAAAAATATAGATATAGATTTAAAATCCAATTCATTTAAATAGATATGGATTGGATTCTTAAAAATCCAATCCATGCCCCCCTATCTATAATCTATAATAATCTTCTCTACCCCTTAAGTTTGAGGGTGGAGTTTGAGTTTTCTGCTCATCTGTTTTTTCATTAGTCACAAACGGTATGCTGATGTTGGCTGCTCACTTCTGTTCATATACTTTCTATTTTCGTGTACTCACTTTGCCGTGTATGTTACCAACAATATATGTGGTTGGAAATTTGTTCTCCATGTGTTATAACTTATAATAACAAACATGAACACTGGTATTCACATTAATGACGGGGATTAAACTTCTGTGGTTGTTGCTTGTTCTTCAAACAACTGCTTTCCCAATGCTGTTGCAGGCTCAAAACTATCCACACTTAGGGTGTCTTTAATGTGTTTGATACTTGAGTTTTATTCTCATCATTCAAAAAATGCGCTGTTTAATTTTCACTTTTTCAAACGACTTGCAAGCAAATAAAATTGTCATTTTATAACAGCGGCTCTCCACTTGTCTCTTTGTCTTTGGGATGTATGGGAAATTACCATAATGTTAAAATGTGACATTTAACCACGTGTGATTCTTGCGGGTGATTGAAACTGGTTTACACATGTAAACTCTTTTCCATTTTTGGATATATGCACGCTGTTTTATTCTAGTAATGTAGTTTGGTAAATGTTTTGACCAATGAACTGATTTCTATGACAAACCTGATTTTGTCCGTAATTCACATTTACGCTTATAATTCTTGATATACGCTTTTTCAGATGCCAAATTTTATTTCATTTAATGTTTTCCAGGGAGCTGTTAAAGTGATGGCAAAAGATCTTGTTAGAACAAGGCATCAGATTGAAAAGTTTTACAAGCTCAAATCACAGCTCCAGGGTGTATCCCTCAGAATTCAAGTATGTGCATGATGATGTAACTGATCTGTTGGTTTGTAGTAGCATATGAATAGGCAGGTGAACTTGCCATCGTTGCAAAAAATCTTACAAGAATTTGAGACACAGAATGAGAGGATGGAATTGATTACAGAGGTGATAGGAGATGCAATAGATGATGCTTTGGAAGGGGATGAGGAAGAAGAAGAAACAGAAGACCTAGTGAACCAGGTTCTTGATGAGATTGGAATTGACATAAACCAAGGGGTATATATATTAATCCCTTTCCTGTTGCACTTCTTTTTTCAGCTGACAGCTGTAACTCTAAGTATATGAACTAGTCACTACAATGTTACCTAACATGTTCTGATTTGATATGCAGCTTTTGAACTACAGTTGCTGCCTCAGCTGCAAAGACTAATGTGCCTCAAATTGAAACTGTTGGGAATGATGATGCCGCGATAGGTAGCGATTTCCAGACAAGGTTAGACTATTTAAGAAAAATGTAATCTTCATTCTGATATAGGGACTCCAGTTATATTGGGAAAACTGGAGCTCATTTGTAACATATATGCAGTGTAACTATGTTAGTAATGAGCTGTAGAATTCATGATTATGAACAAATTGGATTTTATTTATTTTAATTTGCTTGTTCTATGTCACTGTTGATAACCTAAGTTGTGAGTCCTTTTTTGTTTACATTTTATGGGGCAGAAAATTTTTCTTAAGACTTTTTGCAAGTTGTACAAACTCTTCTGATGTTCTAAACACCTAAATTTCACCCCAAAAAGAGTGGAAACACTACACCCCCAATTTTAAAAATATCCCTAAACAACCCTTCTCAGATTATAACTTTGTTTTTTCCTCAACCTATTTCTCCTAAATCACCTCTCACCCCCTCCTAGCAGCTTCAGCTTCATTCATGTTCGAGTACTTCCAATTTCGTCTCTGCGACGGCTCAACGTAGACACTTTTAACGTGCATTATTTTTAATTTTTAATTACGTTTATTTTTTTGGATTGCACATTGCAGAAGAGGTATTCTGGCAAATAATTTGGAATAGGTAATCCGAAAGCCATACAAAGTTGTTTCAAAATGAGTATTACGGAAAACTAAATAGGTTTTTAGATTGGTTTGTTTGAAATTGCTGTTGCAAACTTTTGGAATAGTTATTCTGAAAATTGCTGTGCATATTCTGGATTGATTTGCAATTTCTCTGGAATAACTATTCTGAAAGGTTGCTGCAATAATTCTGGACAGACCAATCCGAAAACCACTTGATCTTCCATAATACTCATTTTGGAACAGTTTTATAAGACTTCTGGATAACCTTTTCGGCTTTTCCAGAAACAAAGATTGAACAAAAATGTTCTAGAATTTTAATTCCGAAATGCTCCACCTTCCCCACGGTAAATCATCCATTAAGGCATTTTCTTTTATAAAACCAATACTTGAAAGTTCCTTCTAGTTTCATAATAACTTCTAGCCAGAATTATTTTTCCTCTTATTACACCTCATTCTTGTCAAACTCAACCTCAAAATACCACACCATTAATTGCCCGTTTCGCTAAACATGATTAGTCCATATAGGAAAAACTATTACTAATAGAAATGAAAAAACATGTTTGATCTTGGCAATGGTGCAAATCGAAACTAAATTTCTGCTCTTATTTCATTATTTATATTAGTCATAGAGGACTACTGGATAAAAACTATGGTCTTTGTTGTTAAATATTTTTCTTTTTTTTTAAATTATTTATCTCTTTTTATAAGAGTCTTTTGAAGTGGTCTCTTGTATTTCTTTTCTATCAAAATATCCTTAATTATTTTCAGTAAATATTATAAACTAATAAAATAAGTTTATTTAATCTCTTATGAACATCGAAGAAGATGAATAATATAAAATAATTAAGTGAACAAGGTAAGATACCATGTCTCAATAGTTTTAAGATCAATTTTAAAAAATAATACATATCATTAATAAATTTAAATAAATTAACTAATTTAATATACGTTAATTACTTAAATGAATGTTAGATTTAAAGACAGCAACAGTATATTAATACAACATGAAAGGATGGGCTTCGGCCCCTTTTGCAAAACAACATGAAAGGATCAAGCACAACACAATCTACAGAAAATCGAAAGAAAATAATTATGAATCTATGTTAAATATATTTGATTAATTGAGATATTTTACCAAAAATTATAATTCCAGCCATTCCATTGATACAATGGTTCAAATAATTGAACATTTAATATTTGAATAATTAGGATTTTTGGACGTATGTTTCATTTGGACCTACAGTTTTGAGAGTAATTGATATTTTGGATCATTTTTATAAACAAAATATTAATATTGATTTCTTCTAAATTAATTTATTGGTACAAGTCTCTTTTGATCCATGAGTGATCAAAATGACATGTTTGATAAATAGATTTAAAGAGAACACATCACATGTTATGTTTTCTTTAAATTTACTTATTATATTATTAATTTTGATCGATTAATGATAAAAAAAATTATCAATAAATTATTTTAAAAAATACTCATGAATAATTTGTTTATAAAATGATTCAAAATAATCAATTACTCACAGCTTTGGCCCAGATGGGGAATTTCTCTTTTATTTAGGAACTTTGGATTTTGAGAATGCATGTACACTGACTTGTTGAACGTATTGGTAGACCGTCCGTCATTATCGATGGCACAAAGCTCTCAAAAGTGTGATCAAACTGTCCAAAACCATTTATTGATACTGATGAAGCTCTACTGGATAGAAGTAGCATAGGAGTTTGGACTGTTATCTCTCATTATAATTAATCTCACCCACAACCTAGCGAATAGAATAGGAATTGGGGCTGTTAATTCTCGTTATAACTACTGTATCGCCGACCCAGTGAACTTGTTACTTTATTAGTCATTCCGAATTACAGAAACTCATAGCAAGTTAACCTGGTTCAAATTTATATTAATAATAATTAGTGGCTTAGGTTTTGAATATTTAAGCAAGCATTCACTAGCAATTAGACACATAAAGAGATAGTGATGTACTTTTCTGAAGGGAGGTAAAATTACGGATAAGTTTCGTTACCTGTTGGCTGGTGAAACTTCAATTAGACATGATCTTTGTACCAAACAATCCAATATAGAAACACTGAAACGCAACTTTGCAACGTTAACGGGTCACCTAACAGAAGTGATGTCAACATTGTAAAGTTGATTTTCTTAAAGCATGCAATTTTCAAAAGTGTGTATGAGTGTCTTTCTGAACCCAACGGAGTTTAATTTTATAAAAGGCATGAGAGAGAGGGAATAAAAGGATGATCACATATTAAAAATTATCGTCAAATTATTAAAAAGTGTCATTAGGCCATAATTAAACATTTCCGGCATGGGGCGTGGATTATTATAGTTGGATTGCTGTAATTGGGTCCAGCCAATGATGGAGATATCTACAAGTTCCATTATTATAAAAAAAAAAAAAAAACTTTCATTGGGCAAACTAGAGTTGAGCTCCTTTCCAACCTATTTGCTGGAATGCAAGGAACAAAGGGAAAGAAAAGCAAAAGTAGATTCCCCCCGCACATGTTATGTACTACACAATGTCTAATTTGTCTTGGCTTGGTTAGGGACCAAATCCATTTTTATATGAGATATTCTAGCCCTTGATCATTTCCTCGAACATAGTATATTTGTGTTATTCTACACTTGCTCACTATAAGTACTATATAGGGATTGTTTTTCTTCTGTTGGATTAATCCGGTTGATAATGCTTAACAAATTTGAATATCCCAATATATTATTATAGTAATCTCTCTCTCATTGGGTCAAGAATCTTCTAGCATTATATATATATATATATATATATATATATATATATAAAATAACGTTACTCTAGCATCTTTGGTACATAAGTGAATAATGAATTACATAAAAACCCATTAGTTCATGACTTCATGAAAACCCATTAGCATCTTTGGTATATAAGTCGACATTTTCATGGACCTATTTAATAAAGTAACTCTAGCAGACATATTTTCTACTAAGATGTTGTTTCTAAATAAAAATTAAGCTAAAAATGTCACATTATATTTTACACTCTAGGGAGTTGAGAGTAACTACAGCATCTTGCCTTGTACACGAAAGCTTTATGATTGTATATGTAATAGTAAAAGAGTTTATATGTGACGGTCCAGAAAAGGCCATGAGGTCATGAACAAATGATAGTCTAACAATTATCACCCAAGAAATGATGGTCTAACAATTATAGCTAGGTCTGAGTGAGTTAATTATGAATAGAGAGAGTACACTCCTTCAAAATGCAAAATCTAAACCAGAAAGAAACAGGCCATCGTCAGCAATCACTCATGTGGGCCTCCTCTTCTAAGATCAGGAAATTAGGCTGCCACAAGTGAAATGGGTCCACCAATAAAGACATCTGCGCAATCAGAGAGAGTGAGAGAAATACAACCATGGACTTGTCAAGTATCAATTAGAAGTATGTCATATAGGACATATAATAAGAGAATAAAAAGTAGGGAGGGGAAAATTGGAAAGTAAAAAGGAACGAACCTGAGTAGGAAGGGATAAGCATGGAGAAGTTCAGTTCCATCCCAAAAGAGAACCTTTGGGTCCCTTGTCATGTTGTTGGGGGTCACTATTTACACATATCTGCTTCTAAGGACTGTAGTGTTTTGTTTTAAGCTGAGATATAGAATAGTAGAACACTTTTAATTTGCCAGCCAATATCAGCCATTGGGCACAAGAAAATAAAATTAAGAAATTAGTCAAAAGCTCCTCTCATCGCTTATCTGAGATTCTGTTCTTGTGGTGGTGTGTGATAGGGAACTAAAAAAGATTTTATCTTATATTCTAAAGCTGCTTTCTTCCATCTGTTTCAGAGCATCTTCACACATATGTATGCAGTTTTCAGTTCTCAGTTGTCACTCCCACAGGGAAACGCATGAACAGCAAAACCACCAGGTGTAATTTTTTGTAAGGAAACTCTGGCTACATGTGCATAGGCCAAAAACAGTATCTGCAACCCCTTCTAAATTTCAGTTCTTAGCTAAAGTAAGAGCTGGGAACAACATTTTGTTTCAAGATATGAAGAGAATAAAGGTATTATATGACGAGTTTCCATCAAAACTAGATAAGAGATGGTCCTCATGAAAAAAGAACGAGGGACAAAAAATTATGAAGACCCTTTGGCCTTTAGCCCCTTTTTGACAAGCAGAAACTCAAGAAAAGTTTAACAAAGCTAAAAGCTCTTATTCTCTTGCAAAACCTCATCATATCATGGAGAAAAAAAACATATAAACAAGAAAAGGTCCATCTCATTATAATCCATCACATGTTCAAATCCAAAGGGAAAAGCAATCACGTTGAATAGGAAAGAAAAGGGGTGGTTCTCATTTACCTTTAGAAAGACAGCAGCATGATTAAGTTAGGACACAAACATGTTACATTACTATTAGATCCACAGTCACAAGGTTATAATAATAATAATAATAATAATAATAATAATATTGAGAGCAATTAATTCCGGAAAATCATTTCTTTTTATTTGAGATGTAGTAAGCAGTAAGTGATGATCTAGAGAAAGTTCTGTAATACAAAAGGGCTTTTGCTACAGAACCTAATCTTGTTCTACCCCTCAACACAATTATGTCGTGCATCTCCACCAAACAAAAAAGAAATAAAAATAATAATAAAGGTCCCTAAAGAGGCCTGTGTCGCTTGTGGCCAGCTTTGCCATCAGATTTCACAGCACCACTTGAATCCCCTTCGGAAGAAACTTCCATGGATTTGGTGAAAGAACTTGAAAGATCCGCATAGAGGTCAACCACTCTTCTGATGTTGTTGTTGAGCTCCCTAATAAGTCCAACGTTTCTGCTGAGGTTGTCAGGGACCTTGGACTCATGATTCTGGTTTATCTCATTGATGAGTACCCGGTTCTGATCCAAGATGTTCTGGACTTGAACAAAGCTTTTCTTAAATGTCTGCAAGACCTTGCTATCAATCTGGGTACCGTTGCCAAGACCAGAGAATGTATCACCCTCCATATTTTTTTTTCTTTTTTAAGGAGTCAAAAGCTTGATCGAGTCAGAACCAGCCCTGCATCATGGTCGAAAAGAAGATGATGAGAAGAAAGAAAGAGCAAAAACAGATGTGGAATATATTGAAAGCGTTTGGAGATATTTTTTTAATTTATCCATAATCATATCCCTCCTATGTGTACCTGCCTGCACTAACCTAAACAGAGAGACAAAACATAAGCAGTTTTGGAATTGTTTAAGGCATTGGGCAGATGAGACAAGCTCAGTAGTAGAAATCATGACCACCATGAGTTCCTTTTCCAGAGGAATCAGATTATAAACATCAATTATTATTATTATTGTTATTGTTATTATTATTATTATTTCTACTGTTGCTGTTTTTATTATTTATTATTATTATTTATATTGACGAGGGTAATTTGAAAAAAAATGATGAGATGGGAAAAAGCAGATCCCATTTCCATAAAAGGAACCTTTTTTTAATGTACTCGGGAAATACCTACTTAGCACAGAGTTCCAAAGAAGAATCTAAAAGCCACTCCCACCCAAAAGAAAAAACAGTCAATGAGGCAGAGGAGGTTATATCACGAAGTACTATAGCAGAGACAGTATCATTAACCCTTTTCGAGCAAAATTACGAGAAAAAATAAAAAACAAAAAATTAAAGAAGTAACCGTCCAAATGCTGAAGAAAAACAAAATCCCATTTAATAATCTCAGATTGGCATTAGTTAAAACTCAGCAAAATCCGAATTAACGTGTTAATATCTCAGAAATTAAAATGTCCCCACCGAACTTGGAATACTTGCAGCAGCATAGCATAAATTCCTTTGAGTAGGAAACAGAAATTGGTCGAATAAAAACAAAAGAACCCATTTGAAGCCCAAGGCATCTCAAAACCAACTAAATTGCAATATCTGAGATCCCCTGCGAATATTTTAGTGAACCGCTAAGAAGAAGAAGAAGAAGAAGAAGAAAGAAAGAAAGAAAAAGAGCTGATGAAACAAATGTCTCGGTGAAACGGAGATCAAGAAACTCATCATGAAACAGTGGAGGAAACGTTGTCAGATAGAAACAAAGACTAGAGAACAAAATTCACATTTTATGAAAGCATGGCTGTTAGTTATTTATTTATTTGTTTTGCCAAATTCATATAAAAAGTTAAAATAAAATAAATGATTCAAAAGGTGTTGTTGTTGATAATTAATAATATAATAATTGGTATGAATGGAAAATCGTACCTTGAAAATCTGGAACATTATATTGAGGGAGAAGAGACAGAGATTGAAAGGGGGGAGACGAGGGATTCCCGAGGAGCAGTGAGTAATAAAGATCGGCGATTGAGTCGAATCTGCGGAGCAAAGGAGCTGTCCTGTGAATTCAGAGAGAGAGAGAAGAGAGAGAACAGAGAATATGTAGATTTGACAGTCACGCTCGGACCCCTTTGTGTCTTAATTTTTAGCACTATTCTATAATGAATATCCACCTCTTTCCTCTTTTTTTTTTTTTTTTATAAGATATAGGAGTATTAATTTCGATACGCAGTTTACGAAGTATGGAGGGCAAACCCTTCATTAAATATTTTAAATTTTATTTTATTTATCCACATATATAATTTATATTCAAGAAAAACGTTAGTAACAAAATATCTGACATGTTTTTTTAATATACTCTTTTTTATTAATAAAAATTTCTTAAAAATTAATCTCACAATTTCATAATTCAACGCTATCAGTATGTATGATGGCTCCTGCAGGTGGAAGCGGGGAGGGTTCTTCGCAAAGCCCACTGCATTTGGATTTCAACCTCTCCCCTGCTCCAGGGTTCTTAAAAATCTTAAACTCTTATGTTCTGTATATATATTTAAAAATATTATTCTCAAAAATCAAACATTTCTATCATCGTCTTTTATTGGTTTTTATTGAGTTTTCCACTAACATTCTCGTGAAAGGGGTGAAAATATAACTTTCTTGAGTTAAAAAGAGAGTTTTAATGTGATAAAAACAATTAAAAAAAATTCATCTTACTCTTATTATATTATTTAATTTAGTAAACACACATAAATTTCGATAAAAATATCACGTTACTATCTGATTTTCAAAAATCTTATATACATATTCATGAACAACCAAATAAATTTTAGTAATTCCTAAAATTATGATTTTCAAAATTTTATAATTCTAAATAATCACTAATTTTAGTTAATAACATATATTATTATAAACATATGTAAATTTTTATATATAATCATATCATGCATCATACAATATTACATTTAATAGCTAGGATTCTTTTTTGATCAATAGTTGGGGTTCTTAAGTTTCATTTTTTATATTTTAAATTAGTTTAAGTTGTCCTTGTATTTAATTTTAGTGAAATAAACTAACACTTACAGATATTTTATTTACATGTCCGTATATATATGAAGGAGTATCTATTGAAAAAATACAATTTCTTAAATAAATTTGTGTCCTTCGTAAAATTAGTTGTTGATGTTTGATAAAAAAGATACCCTGAGCAACGAAAAAAAAATACTCTGTTTATCTTTTTAAAAATACAATCTATAAAAATTGGGGAATATTTTGGACAATCAGAAAGAGAATTTCTTTAATAGAGAGGTTTAACTTATTCAGTTGAATTTTCTAAAAAATAATTTATTCAGTTGAATAATATATACAAGCTATTATAATTTTTTTTGAATAATTGAGTTCAATTTATATGAATAAAAATGATAATTGGAAGAGAAAATAATATCTACAGTTTAATATAAAAAAAATTATCATCCAATCATAACTTTTATGTATTAAAAGTTCATTTACTTTTGTAATAATTATATTATAAATCATACTAATATCATTAATCATATAATAATTTTATTCAACTTGAATAAAATTATCTCAAATAAAAAATGTATGATTTAAAAATACTATTAATAGTAATTAATTTATTATGTAAAACTTTTTACATGTATCAAAATCAAAATTAAACTCTTTTCAGACTACAAAATTATATTTATTTAAAAGAAATTTCATTTCATTTGTTTTTTTTTAATTGAGAAGTATCGGGAAAAAGTCTTCGTCATTCGGAAGAAACACTCAAACGATATTTTTTGGTTCACGACACGTGTCTGGTTCATGATGTCAAGATTTCCATGATGAAAGGGCCAGCAAACCATGTACCAATTCTTTCGTTAATATTGAGAATCAAACATATTATGATGGCGGACGACAGGAGTTCAAAATATTGGTCGGCCGATTTTTTTATTTTTTTTAATGTCAATGCTAACCACCATTAATTCTTACGAGAAGCATTCTCTCCTCCCTAATTATGGCTAGATTTAGCAAGGCTCTCGAAGAGGTTATAAGTTTTTTTACTAGTTTATAAACTATCATGATTAAAATAAATTTTTTAGTATGAATTTATCTTTCATAAATTACCTCAAAGAGTTTATTTTGATAAGTTATTTATAAGCTAACTTAAAAATTATCAGTTTTTTTCTTTTCAATTTTATCATTATTATATTATTTGAAATTTTATTTTATGTTTTTATTTAATTTAAAAATCCTATTTTTTTCTTGTTTCAAAAACTATTTCTATTATTTAATTTATCATTTTTACATGTACACAATAATTAACTCTTCAATTGTTATTGTTATGTTGTTTCTTAAGGTTATAAATGATTTGAATTATATTAATTTTATAATTATTTTTTGAATTATTTTTATATTTTTTAAAAATTATAATA
>PYAF01002407.1:2111327-2171448 GCA_007407185.1 Glycine tomentella
AGAGATAAAAAAATAATTTTAAAATAATAGTACAAATAATTGACAAATTTAATATGATTAATCAAATTAACTATTTTCTTAAATAATATGAATTAGTTGAAAGGATCTTATAATTAGGAATAGATGAAGTAAAAGTAAAAAAAGTTTGAACTTTTTGTTAGTTGGTGGATCAAAATTATAATTTGACAATTGTGGTTTATTTGATTCAACATACTTAAATATTTGTGAGCCACTAGATTGATATTTTATTTTCACAAAATTTGTTAATTTGATTAAATGCAATTTTTTATTTTATAAAAAAATGCTTTAACATTTTAGAATCATTAGATTTATTTTGTTAATTTATCAAGAGCCATTGATTAAAATGCTTTAATATTTTAGAATCACTAGGTTTTTTTTTATTCATCTGACAACAATCATTGATTTGATCTAATACAATTGGTACTATATATAAATGAAGCTTGAACATTTGTGAGATGGGGGATCGAAATTCTAATTTAACAATAATTATTGATTTGATTTAACATATTTTAACATATGTGGATAGTTAGATTGAGATTTTAATTTCACAAATAATCACAATAGTCATTGATTTGATTAAATGGTAATTTTTATTTTTATAAAAATGCTTGAACATTTTAGAATCATTGGATATTTTTTCATTTGCCAACAACCACTAATTAAAATGCTTGAACATTTTAGTATCGTTAGATTTTTTTATTTTTCATTTGACAATAGTTATTGATTTGATTTAATGCCAAAAATATATGTATAAGAATGATTAAATATTTTAGAATCTTTAAATTTGTTTTATTAATTTGCAACAATCATTGATTAAAATGCTTGAAAATTATAATAAGGTATTCATTTCATCTTACTCACATTATTGTTTCATTAAATCATCCATCCATTTTAAATTTTAAATTAAAATTTTAGATTTATAATTTCGAGATTTATATTTTATTAAAATTTATTCTTGTGTCATCATTTCTTATTTAATTTATTCTAAAAAATCACATAATATAAATATTTATATATAAGATAGGTATGAAAATGAGACAGGTTGAAGATAGGTTTGATTATATCCGTTTTCATAACTGCAAAAGGAAGAATATGTTTAGTTTTAAAATAGATGGAATTATATTTTTTAACCAAACCTCATTCTAATTAAGTTTTATTAGATATGGGTAAACTTGCGAGAAACCCGTCACTTTTTTATATAATTTTTGTTTACTTATATATTTTTAAAATATTAGTTTTATGTTTATATTTTTTATATATTTTGTCTATAAAAAATGATCTAATTTTTCGCTATCATTTATTATCAATAAATATCATCAAACAATACAAAAAAATTATGCAACCATGTAATTTTTAAAAAAAATTGGATCCCTTTTAACTGTGGGCCCTATGTCGTTGCACCTCTGGACATACCAGGACTGGCATGCTAACAAGAAGTCATTTACCTCACTTCAATTTTTTTGTCCCTTTCCTGTTATTAAGTTTGTTTGCTTTTTCATTTCCAAGTCTAAAATAAACGTTCAACATATATTTAACACTCATGTAGCATTGATATTTAAAAGAAATAAACACTAACAGGTTTATACTAATAAAAAAGTTTACACTAATAAATGAACACATGAAAAGGAAATTAGAACCAAACCCCTTAGTTGTGTTTAGATGTCAATTGATAGATTTTAAAAGTAAAGTAATCATTTTTTTTCCTTGTTTTGTGTCTTGAAATTCAAGGGTGTATATTCAAATTACCAAAAAAACGTTATCCACTTTTATCCAAACATAATGTTAATGTCTTTAACTTTTCTTGTGTTGAAAAAAAAAGTCAACAAGGACTAAATTAAAGGAAGATAAATATATATTTATGTGCTATATGTGAAAAATGACATAAATTCAAGATGTAACCCATCAATCTTGTTCACACTCGATCAAATAAATTTCTCATGTAACACTATGATCATAACTCTCAAAGCACATAAAAATTATATTAATAAATAAATAAAAATAAACATTCATGAATTTAGATAATAAAACAAACATGTGTTGTATTGTTATCCAAGATTTGCAACAACACCAATAGTTTGGATAAATTTCTTCATATTAGTAAAGTGCTTTTTTCCATTCTCAAGGTTTTGCATGACAATTTTTGATCAAGTTCTAAGGATTAAGTGTTTGACCTACTCACCTTGAATCCAACCACGAATACATATAACAATATATTTAGTACATTTTACTCAATGTTTACTTTTCTTTAATCATAATGATTTTTTTTTGCTCTTAGCTATTTTCTTAGTTCTCATGGATGCTTTAACCTTATGTTTTTTTCCTTAAATATGATCATCAAAGCCTTTGTCACTTGGTGTGATAATTTGACACATCTCGCAACTCCACTCTTCCTTGACTTTATTTTGCAAACTCTCACTGTTATCAATTGCAAATGTTACCAATTGGCACTTTCTACCACAATGATCAACATTTGGTCTGGCTTGTATTAAGATAAACAAAATCATTTATGCTCATTGACGAATTAATAACTTCAATACAACAAAATATTCAAGGGACATTCTCAAACAAAGTGACAATTATTTAATAAAAAACTAAAAGAGAAAAATCTTTTTTTTTTCACAATCCAAACAACACTAAAGAAGTAAAAAAAATAAAATTGACATTAAAAAGGGAAAGATAAAGACAATGGTAAAATAAACGCAAACTAACCAATTGGATCACGCTGTCCTTTTCAATATTCTTAGAAGGTTATCCATTAAAACCTTGCAAATGGAATTGTGATCTACCAAACATGTTATTATTAAACAAGTTTATGTCTAATCTTTGCATTGGGATACCTAATTCTCTCTCTAATTCGACTTCCTTCCTCACTTCCTTTTCAAATTATCATTTGTGTGTCAATGCCATCTCGTTGGCAAAAAATTCTCTCATGATCTCTTCTTTCTCCAACTCTCGTTGGAATCCTTCTTCAGAATTGATCAACACCATCATTGAAAAATTTTGGATGTTAGAACATTTTCGGCAAAGCCACCTTGTGTAAATTCACACCTTAGAAAGTGAATACCGAATAAAATGAACTCATGTAACAATTTTTTTTATAAATATAAAATAAATGAGTATATATCTTGACAGGAACATAAAAATAAGTAAGCATTATCTCATAATTGGAATCTAAAAAGGTAGGAGGTAATTGAAAGAGGGTGTGACAATCACAATGTTGTCCTTCCATTTGGGTCATTACAATTTTTCAACTCTATGACAAAGCTTGGAACGCGAATCAAAGGAAAATATGTTGAAAAAGAAAAATAATAACCTACCAAATCAAAGATAATGTGAGTATGTGCAATAATTAGTTTGAAAGAGCGATGAAATAGTAATTGAAAATTTTCTCACTATTTTGATAAAGTTTGACTACAATAAAAAATAACATTTAATAAGATAAATATTTAAATAATCAAAGTTTGAAATATTTATTGTTTTAATTTTTTAGCATTAAATATTAATTGATTACACATTTAAAATATTTATTATTTCAATTTTTGGTCAAAGTTTGACTAGTATTTCCGTTCCTCAATTGCATAAATAATTAGTTATTTTTATTTAATTATAATCTATAACCAATAAATAATTTTTAACTATATCAATTATATTATAATTAAAATTTATATTTTATATGAAAAATATTTTGAATACAAAATTTATATTTTACATTAAAAAAATACTTTAAATAATATTTGTAAGAAAATAAATAGTATTAATTTGGAGATCTAAAGACTAATTAAGAATAGTAAAATATTTTATTAGAAAGACATAAATTGATTAACAATTTATAATATTTTCTATTTAATTTTTTTTACTTTTTACTCTGTAAACCTATTACCAATGGAAGTAGAGACATTTGAAATTAATTAACCTATTCTATTAGAAAGACATAAATTGATTAATAATTTAATGTTTTCAATTGAAGGTAATTTTTTATTAATTAAATTATTTAATGAATAATATTGAATTCAAATCTTGAGAAACACGGGACTGATCCTAAGATTTTGTGTGCACTGAGCAAACTAAAAAATTTATATGGTTATAATCATTTGAATTTTATCCTTCTTTCATTTTGTATGGCAAAATCATTAATAATTTGTTTATAATCAATATTTATAAATAATCATATTCAATAGAAATCAAAACAAATTTATTTAGTCTATCTCTTGCGTCATAGTTTCATATAGAATTTTAACAATTTCAAATTTGTTAAATTAGCTTCTTTTAGTATATGCAATAATAACAACAACAATTAATATTATTTTATAAGTTATACATGGATTAGGAAAGCAATTAAATATTTTCAAATAACTCAATATCATATCATAAAGTTTGATTTTGATTCATTGTTAAAGTTTGAATCATAATCATTATAATTTTTTATGGAAGAACTTTGTTTACGTAATTATGTTAACGCTGAAAGCAATGAAAAAAATGTCATATTCTACTCTTTTGCATTTAACATTATACTTAAATTGTCGATTCTTTTTCTCAAAGTTTTGAATAAATTTGATTGGTAAGTGAAAACATCACTATTAATTAACTAATTACTTGTATTTTTTTTTCTCTAAAAGAAATCTATTGGAAAATATATTTTTTATATAATTTTAAAATTGTATATAAAAATTCTTTTGATATTCGTATAAATTATATAAAAAAAAATTGGCGTTCCTCCAAAAATGGGAACCTAAACAGTTGCTCACCTAAACCGCTGTTAGGGTCGCACAACATTTTCTGTGAAACATTTTTTTTTTTAAATTTATATAATTGATTAAAATTTATTAAAAATTATAATTTTTAATAATTTATATTTCTTGCTTAATGATTTATATCGTGATTTATATTAAATAAGAAATAAAATCAATCATCATTTTGTTAAATTCTAAAGAAAGTAATCGAGAGAGTTACATTAACATTCCTCTATTTTCAATTTATTCAATGAAGTTACTGGAATGGAATCGCTGAATTGAAATAATTGATTCGTGCGGTGGGCGTAAAGATGGTGATATGAGGTTTAATAAGATATTTTATGGTTAAGTTGTCTGTAATAATTCCCAGAAAAAAACGTTGTGTTTAATAATTGGATGGATACCGTATACTATAATTGTACGAGAAGAAGGCCTGCGAAGTGGAAATCCAAACGAGGTCAACACGAACGTGATTCTCACTACAGAAAGGTGACGTCTGGCAAATGAGATTTTTCTTAATAAAAAAAAAGAGTTTTGTTTGGGTGTAGTTAATAAAAAAGAGAAATGAAGAGGTAGAAGGAAATCTGGGGCAACTGTTTTTGGGCGAATGATAGAGGAACACGTAGAGTGATGACCATTCTCCTAAACAAAACTATAGTGGTGTGATTGATTGGGTGTGAGAATAAGTGGGTCCCATCTCAGTCGGAGAAGTGTGTCACGCTCACAACCATGGTGCTAATAACTGATGCGACTGCCCCTTCACGCTCCATTTTCCAAATATTATAAATGCCTTTACCTTCTTTTGGGATGAATTTCAGTGATAAAAACAGGTAAATAAATTCATAAATTATACTTTCATCTCTAAATACAAGATTATTTTAACTTATTCACAATTATTTAAAATTAATTAATTCATTTGATAGTATTAAGTTTATTAATAATATGTATTATTATTTTCTAAAAAAGCTCTTACAATTATTTGAACTCTTTGTTTCATTTTTTTTACTTAAAAACTCCACATTTATTTATTTTATCTAATATATGCTGGTCATATTTTCCAATCTTCTTAGAAAATATTTTCTTATTAGTAATTAGTATTTTATACTACATTTATTATAAAGTAATTAAGGGAATTTTAATATATAAAAAGATTAATACACGAGATCATTTAGAAAGAGACTTATTAAAACATACAATTTTTTCTTCTTCAAAAAAGTGTATTACGTATAAAAACAGAGGTAATAATATAATAAGAAGAAATGAATTTATAAATAGAATTATTCTTGGTTGTCAAAAATATATAATTATTCTTTTATTTTAATGTTATATTTATATGAATTTAATAAGAATCTGTAGCTATTCAATTATTAAAAATAAATATTTGTTAAAATAGGTTATTAGTGAAAAATGAAAATCTTATAAAATGACTTAATGTCTTCTTATTAAAATGATTTAATTGCCTCCAAGTTCGCAAGCTGATTCCCTACCTTTTTTCATTTCCTCTCTAGTCTAGTCGAACTGTTGAAGCACAGATGTTTTTTGGGCCAACTTTATATATGCCTCTAAACTTCGAATTTTAGAGAAAATTTTAGCCAATGCATGTGGTTGAGCTTCTTAGTGTAGGGTGTATTTCTATTTTTTTTCTTCTTCTGATTGGCCGTGGTTAATAATTATATATCATTTAATTCGAGGAGCTTTTTTTTAATAATCTCCGTAAAAACAGATAAAAGCAGCGGTTGCAAGATTTGAATACTACATTGACTTATTGTGGTCACTAATATGATGGAACAAGAAATTTCTTCATCTGTCGATGTTTGATGTTAGGTTAAATGTAACCCAGAAAATGATATCGATAACGTGAATGTTGTGTAAGTAATGATCGTGCGAATTTAGCGGGGAAGAAAATGGGCAACCATTTTACTCTTGACTATTGTTTGTCCTTTGTAGTTTGTTAATTAATAAAAAACCTTTTTACATTGGTTTGTTTAATTAGAAATTGGATTGTCGCTTTCAATTAGTCAAATGAATCAAGTTTAGGGATTTTCTTTTGGATTGAAGTTTATATAGAAGTGTGACATACGCTACAGCACTGCTTTTCAAAGCCAAATATTATACTACGAAGATATGGATTTTTCAATGCCATCCCACTAAAATATTAGTTTGTACCTTCAACGAGATAGATGTTTATTTTGTATAATTAAAATTTATAATAAATAAATATTTTTAAATATATAATTTAGATTTTATATTTATAATGAATTAAATTATGATATAGAGTTATTTTAGATTATTAATATTTTAAAAAATATTAAATTTTAATTTATAGATTTAAATAAAAGCATGGTAGATTGAAACAGTTAGCTAGAAACATTAAATAGAAAGAAAAGGATAAAAGAAGAAGAAATTGATATAGTTGAAAGAGATTTTCTTTAGCTAATTACAAAGGTAATGTGTGAAAAATACAATTAAAGAAATAGAAAAAATATTGAGATCGAATGTCCAAGTGAGAAAGGAAAGAGGGTGAAAGATTTACTTTCGGATACATGTATTCTAATATATCCATACATGACTTACAAATGAAAGATCATTAACAAAAATGGGATGCAAAAACTTGGTGTTGGAGTAGGTCAATGATATTGACTAATGAAGAGCATCTCTAACGTGAAAAAATCAGTAGTTTCTTCATTTAATACCAGTTATTTATTATTTAATTTTTACACTTAATTTCCACTATGTGATATAATCTTTCTTATTCTAAGCAACTTAATTATTTTTTTTCCAACCAAGAAACTCATCAAAGTTTCTTAATGGATCCCACAATGTACGTCACATTTTTTTGTATTTTAGTATCATTCATCTTGATTTTAATTTGGTATATTTCATTATTTCTATGCATAGAAAAATATTTCTATGTTAAGTAGTGTTAAATAGTAAATAAATATATGCTATATTTTAATTAAATAAAATATATTTCAACATGCATTAAAAATAATGCAGATTAAAATCAATAACAAATTTTAAAATACATAAAGAAATGTAAATTAATATACTATTAAAACAAAGTTCATTTTTGGTAATTGTTGCTACGTTTTTTTTTTTTGAATTAGCAAAAAGTGTGGATGTTTAAACCAAGGAACCTGAACATTCAACTAAATCCACGTATCTTGATTAACCGAGCGAGATTTTTTTTTTTATGACAGAACCAAGCGAAATTCTTGATGTCTACGCTACTAAAAAGAAAAATGAAATGTTCTAGCAATCCATCGGATCAAGATTCTCTGCACTTAAAGTTTTAACTGTACCAATCTTAATCCTTAAAAATGTTTCTTTATTTGTTAAAATATTTTTTCAAAATTTATATTAATTATAAACTGTTGGGGACCTTCAGGTTGCTGTTCAATTGCCGTATAGTCCAACAACGGTACACCATTGAGTTGAAGTAAGGTCAACAAATTGTAAAAAATGATCATTTTTCCATTCTCTGGCGCTGTTAGAAAGCCAAACCAGCTAAACATTCCACCTCTTTTGACTTTAAAACTCTTCCGGGTGGCCGGCCAGATAATTTATACTTTACTTATTATCAAATGCAAGAAAAGATCCACGGTTATTGCTTATATAGCCAACCACATGGAAGGAAGAAAGATTAAAAGGAAGATCCATATATTATGCACTAGCTAGCTTGAATTAATATAAAATGTGTCCCTTGTAACAATCAAAATGATTATATCATCCCCGGCGTGTTTGGAATTATTATTATTTTCTTAAATCACATGTAACGTGTAAAACCAAACACGCACGCAAGAAGCTGCTGAATGGAGTCACAAGCAATGGGCTGAATGAGACATACGGGATTAGGTGAGGGGTAATTAAAGTCTGTGTAATTAAATTGGTCAAGCAATCAAAAGGAGTGATAGATGAACTGTTTTTGAAAAACTAGAGTCTAGAGGGAGTGGCAGTGAGATTTGAAGAAGGCAGGGTGAGAGCAATCTTTCCTTATCTATTTATATAGAAAAGTTTAGCGATAATCCACAACTAGCAAGTAGCAACAGAAAATGTCGATGATCGAGCATGTGGTGCTGTTTTAGGTCAAAGACGAAGTTACACCGTCGGAAGCAGATACCATGGTGGAGCGAATCAATTCCCTAGCCTCGCTGGAACAGCTCCGGTCATTATTGCGCATCAGAACCTCCGCTTCATTGAACTTCACTCATTTCTTTTACATGTACGCGTTTCAACTCCATGGACGACCTCCGCGCCTACGTGGCGCACCTATCCCACGTGGCGGTCGTCGAGGCCAACGCGCCCTTGGTTGCGAGTCACGTTCTTCAAGTTGAAGGAGGGTGTTGGAGAACACGTTAAAGATGAGGTTCTAGGGGCTATTAGAGGAATTCAACGTGCTAGGTTCTAGGTTTCAGTTCACTTGCGTGGGAAATTTCTCTCCCGCGAGAGCCAAAGGGTTCTCCATAGCTTCCCTTGAATTTTTTCCTGGATTAAACGAACTAGAGGCAGCGGATTCTAATGAGGAGCTAGGGAACTATCAGAGGAATGAGCAGATCAAGGAGCATCTCGAGAGTGTGATGGTGCTTCATTATGTGGTACCATCATCATCCAAAGCACACTCAGCATCTTAAATGAGGTTATTATCATGTAGTAATAATCAGTTCCTGTATGAAAACCTGTGTCATTCGCTTTACTATATATATTTTATGAGACCGCATGCTATGGAATGACACTACTTAACAATATAATAATGGACTGCAAAATTTGTTATATTTGATGGTTTTGCTTTACGTATAATTAATTGTTTTGTTCAATTTTTATTAAATTGATTTTGCGGCCATTATTCATTTGGTGTTAGCTACTTTCGCTGGCTGCATACATACGTTTCACCTAAATTGAATAGCCTCCTGAGTTTAATTTCACTATTCTTGTATACTACTCCAAGGAACCAAGCAACGTTACACCCGGATTAAGAAATCTGTAGAACATATAAATGCACAACCTCTCCCCATTACCTGGATATAATCATTGTTTTAAACCACTCAACTACTATTGCTTGTTATAATAATGTGGGAAAGAAATACAAAAGTACCGAGGACAGATATAAGGAGTTGTTTTTTCAAGTTTTGGTACACAGTTATATATTATTGAAGTATTCCCTCACTACAAGTAGCCACTAGATAGTTAACTATTTTCTAAACCAAAAGTCTGTTGTATAAACATCTTTAACTGTTTCTTAGTTGATGATATTTTAATCAAGAAATTTGATAACATGTATGTGAAGAAAGACATTTATATATGTGATCAGAAGAAACTAGTATCTTGATATTTATGGTGATTTCAATCTTGAAGCAATGTATGGGTATATATATTCTTAATTTTAATCTTGATAAGAGAAAAAAGTTTGAGGGGAACCTTTGCTATGATTTTTCAAACATGGAGATCTGATGAGAAATTTCATATTTCATATTTGTAATCTTTTAATGAATGAATCAACTAACCTTTTGTTGGTGATGTGATTTCAATGAGTTGGTAACTTAACATGGGTTCATGCCATGGAATGTTCTGGTCAGAAAGAATTTGCAACTTCACTTGAAGTTCCTTTTGTTGTTGATGGATTAGAAGCAGGATTATTGCAGAGCTATGGACCTCTAAGTTTCCTTAAGGTATTCTTTTTTCTGTCTTCACCCACATACACATATAGACACTTATGCTGTGAACACTATCAATAGCATCTTGAATTAGCCATACTTCAATAGTACTTTTTGTGTGAAATAGTCCAAAACTTTTAAAATATACATACTCAGCTGTGCTTATTACTCCAATTTTAACATTATATACAAATCATTAAGGGTGACAAAGATAGAAAAGATAACTAACACTTTCAATTCAATGTTAATGATTCGGATAAAATGTTAAAATTAAGGGCGATTCACAATAACGAATATCTATTTTGTGCAGGGCTAGTTGCACACTTTTCTGCTAAGGTGAAATGCAAACTTGTGTTTTTGCAGTGCTAACAGCCAAAGTTAATGTTGTCAAGGAATGGGCTAACAGCCAAATTCAATCACTTCATCAATTCGATCCTTTAATTTAATTTATTAAATGATAAATATATATATATTTAGAATTTTAGTTTAATAAATTCTAAAGATAAGATTTAGAACTGCACATTACAGTTCATTTGAAACTACAGAGATCTCATTCTCCATTAAAAGGAAGAGTTTCCTTCCACTCTGTTATTGATTTCTCAACTATTTCGTCCTAACCAAACCAAAACTACTAACATATGAAAATGAGGGCCACATTATGTAACTAAAGAGACATATGACGGACCACTATTAAGTATATAAAACTCAATTAGAACAGCTGAAGTGAAGATATCTATTCTATTACTCACCTGGCCTCTGCCAATTACCCTAACCCCCAATTCCTGCCTCTAAGTATTATTACACAATGACCGGGAGTTCTACAAACCTCAGCATTGCAGAGAGGTTGACACGGTTAGAAAACAAATTGGAAAGACCGAAACCTATGTATCGGATTATTATGTTCCACCTTTATCTTAACCACCAGGGAAGAAGAGAAAAAAATAAAGGAAGATATACAAACAATGATTATTTGTTGACAATTATATTACTACTTCAAGCAAATGGTGTGCATTCTGAAGTAAACACACAATTATTAACATAACAAGCTTATTACACACCCCTACTTCTTAAAATACATGCAATAAAAACCACACAAAACAAAGCCACATCTGATTGCATCATATAAAGTGTCTGGCTCCTTTGCTTGGTTGCAGTAGCAGTCCCTTTCTTCTTTTTTCATATTATAAATTAGGAACATTTTAAATAACTAAGAGGGACTTCAATCTTTATTAGTTTTAAAAAGAGAGGTTGGGTTCCAAGAATAGTAGTTTCATCTGTAACTATGCTGCTTTCGTATGCTTTCTAGTTATGAATAAGACTTTGTAATAAAAACATTTTAGAATGCATGTAATAAGAACCATAAATAAAAGCATAAACAGTATATAATTCTGAACCAGAAACCAAATAAGAATTAAGCTGCAGTACCACGTTAATAAAAAAATCTTTTAAATGATGGACCCATTTCTATAACATCATATTCTCCTATTTACTTTCTTTATAAAGTAGTAGGAATAACTCATTAAATAGTTTTCATACTTTATAATACCAAGAAGTATATTTTCATAAATCATAATACTAGGTGAGTATCATGAAAATAATAAAGGTATTAGAAAACATTTGACAACCTAATTCTTATTGTTCACTATTGTTAGGTGTTACAAGGGAGTGAAAGTAGATAATCAGTATACACAGTCACCCAGGATACATCTCCATCATAATAGGATCGATGTTCTAGCAGTTGTCCCTCGTTATTAAATTTCACCAATCCATTTCTTTTGTATGTTCCGATAATATCACCACTTTTTGTAGAGCATATTGGACACAAGTACCAAAAAGGAATGTTATCATATACACAACAATACTCTTGGTATAAGAAGACTGCATCTTATGAATTTCTTTTTCAAAAATTGAATTTTCTTCAAAATATGGTTTTTTAATAATTCATATTCTTGACATATCCTTATTTTTTTCTATATTGATAAATGCAACACAAATGTGTTTCTGTTGTATATCATATACAGCAGAAACGTACTTTCAGTATGTATCAACTTTTTTTATGTTTCTTTATATTATGAAATCAATAATTAGAAAATTGAAATACATTTCTTTCATGTATTATTCACAAATCACAACAAAAACATATTTTCTTCGAGACTACTCTTGTTATAAAAAAAATCATAAAAAGAGATGTAAGAATAACAAAGCCTTACTACTACTATAGGAATATTGGGTCATTGGGCCCATGTACATTAAACGGGCCTCAAGTCCTATGAGCGGCACCGGACACAAATTAAGTTAGGAAAAAAACAAAAAAGATACAAGTCTGAAATCTGAGCCCTAAGCGTCAGCGTCAGCGTCAGCGAGATTGATTCAAGGCACAGGCATCGTGCATTATTGGTGCTTACGATGCTGTGTCTGAGAACGCCGTTTTGTCTGAGTTTCTCAGCCACCAAACACCTCAGTCAAATACAGGCGCGGCCGTCCAGATCTTGCATCAAGATGGCGTCAACTAAAACGGTGGAGCACATTGTCCTGTTCAAGGTGAAGGAGGAAACGGAGCCGTCAAAGGTGAGTGACATGGTGAACGGACTGGGCTCTCTGGTGTCGCTGGACCCGGTTCTCCACCTCAGCGTGGGTCCACTCCTCCGCAACCGATCCTCCGCCCTAACCTTCACTCACATGCTCCACAGCCGCTACAAGTCCAAGGAGGATCTCGAAGCGTACTCAGCACACCCTAGCCACGTCAGCGTCGTCAAGGGATACGTGCTCCCCATCATCGACGACATCATGTCCGTCGATTGGGTCGCCGATGACCTCGGCACCGCCAGCCTCGTTCCGCCGCCGGGGTCCGCCGTTCGAGTCAGCTTCTTGAAACTGAAGGAGGACGCGGATAAGGACAAGGTGTTGGGCGTGGTGAGAGGAATTCCAGAGTGTTTTAAGCAGATTAGTGAGTTCAGTTTTGGGGAGAATTTTTCGCCGGGGAGAGCCAAGGGTTTCTCGATTGCTTCGCTCGCGGTTTTCCCGGGGTCGAGGGAGTTGGAGGCAGTGGATTCGAACGAGGAGTTGGTGAATTACCAGAAGGATAAGGTTAGGGATCAAATCGAGAGTGTGGTCGTGGTTGATTATTTGGTTCCACCGCCTCCTCCTGCTCAGAGTGCGAGCCTTTGACGGGGTTATTGCTACGCTACGCTATGCTTTTTTTCTTCTTTTGATCAGCTTAAATGTTATTGTTAGCAGGAGGGATGAAATCCACTATCTTTCCCTCATTCCTTCTTCTTAACCACCCAATCAATCTTATATCTCCCTAGCCTATGCTTTGTAGCTGTAACCTGTTTAGTTATGTTATTTTGCGAGAATAATGTCTCTTGAGTGTTGATATGATGGTGATGATTCACTCAATTTGAGATTGTTTTAGAACACTGCAGTTTAATTATTTGGTCTTTTGTTGCTCTGCACTGCAGCTAGTTTTAGTGTCTAGTAGATTCAACCTAAACCCAGAATCCTATGGTTGTATGAAAGCAAGCAGAAGGGGCTAGGCATCTTAGATATCGAATTAAACAGCACCAAGCTTAATAATGTCTAATAACTATTAATTTTAATCTATTGCTTGGGTTGTAACTTGTAAGTTGATATCATGTGGAAAGTATCATAATGGTATAATGACTAGCTGTAAGGGTATTAGTCCAAACAATTACTTGCAAATCGTGTATGAGAGCAAGAGCAACTTCATACACAGTTACACATTTAACCCTCCCTGGCCCTTTTCACACGGCTATCATTGTCACCCAAGCATGACTGTCCCTTCTCTTGTTTTTCATTCACCAGGCATATTCACTCTCCACGAGTACTATCGCAATTCACCTTTAAACACGCATGGCCTAAAGCTCAATCTCATTCACTCCTCCACAGGAATCCTAACTAGTCCACACCAAGCATTCCTTTTGGAGGTCTGTATTTTCCTTGGACGTGTGGCATTAGCTCTTTAGAAGCTGTCATGCCCACACCATAGTTTGGGAGTTTTGGACCTATTTGGGTATAACTTCTTTAGAAACACCTCTAATAAAAGAAAATAAGATGCATATAAGAAGATTTACGACTTAACTATCATATTAATCATCTTATTCTATGCAATGTGAGACACATAACAATACAAGACATATATGATGGGGTAAGTAGCGTATAAATTCCTAGAGATGAGACTAAAGATTTCTATGTAGTGATAAGTTTATATTAATGCTTAGCCTTTCATTCTTTACTTGTTTAATCTATAAGCTTGGATGTGCTTACTAGTGATATAAAAAAGATTATTTCTAGATGCATGCTGTGTGGATGATATAGTTTTGATTGAAAAATTAAGGGAAGAGGTTAATTTTAAATTTGAGCTTTGGAGATCAATTTTAGAATCAAAGGGTTTTTGCTTGAGTAGAAGTAAGATAGAGTGCATGCATTGCACTTTAGCAATAAACAATAGGAAAATGATTTGGAGTATTAAATAGGAGATCATATCATGGGCTTCTAAGTATTTGGGATCAACATTACGAAAAGTATGGAGAAATTAAGAAAAGTCACACATGGTAACGAAATGGATGGAGAAAACAGAAAAATAAATTAGAGTTAGTGGTGACTACAAAGCGAATGTTTGACTTTAAAGAATAATAGGAGAAAAGAGAAGTAAAAATTAGAATGTCTAATCATACAAGTGATAAGATATGTAATGATTGCATGTGAAAAGACATTGGGGTGACATTTATTGAGAAAAGTTAAAATAAAAAATTGATTAAGATGGTTTGAACATTTGCAAATAAAGTTATTTTGGACCTAGTAAAGGAGAGTAAATTGTATGGTTGATCAATTTTAGAGGACAGAAAAATTATGAAAGATATTGAAGAAACATATTAAAATAAAACAATTTATCTTGATTCACGTTTAAATGGATCGAGCTAGCCAGTTAATTAAATTTACTTCATTTTTGTTTGGTCTGTGTTTAGCCCGCAGATTAATGAACTAGTACGCAAGCTGAATAATAATTTTTTTTTTTAAATAACTTAAAAAATTCAAAAAACTGGAAAACTAAGAAAAAATAAAATTGAAAAATGTCTATCATAAAAACAGTGAAAAAAATATAAGAAAATATGTATGAATTAATGAAATAATAAAATCTAAAAGAAAATTTCTTCACATCACTCAAACATCTATTAAAGCATAAATAATTCCATATCTTTAGCTTTTAGATCAAGAAAAATAGAAACATTCAAATAATAATAAGGACGAAAATATATACTAATCAAACAAAGAGTTATAATTACACAGAATGAACGCTTTTATCATTTTTAAAACCATTATAGGGAGATCGAAAATGTATTTTAGTCTAAAAGAAAAAAGCTTCTTTATGCAGTTCTTTTATTTATAGTTGTATCATTTATCTCATCTTCTAATTCAGGCTAAAAAGAACAATAGGTTTGTCTATTTATTTTATTTATCTCTGCTCCAACAGTAGCATTCTTCAAATTGGTTAGACACATTTTACCCATCTTGAATATTAACCAATTTCATTTCATTTTCTTTCTCTCTCTTTCTCTTATTTTGTCCATTTATCTGCACTTGCCATGCTACACAGCTAGGCTTGGTCACATGCATATAGCAATTTTACCAGTGCCACCCTCTCCAAAAGGTGGAAAAGTTTTACTTTGCCTTCCCAGCATATGGTGCGTGTTTTGCCACACTATCTCAGCATCAAACACGCTACACAATATATCATCTGTACACTCTGCGTTTCTACAGCAAACCAAGCAGCAGGAGACAAATTTCCTTTTCTTCCACCACATCTCGTGCAACAATTTTGGCATCATCCAGCTATATTCGTACACACTCACATGCATGCTCCTAAGGCCATTCCAAAAAATTCCTTCACATAAAACCATCCATCACCATGGTCTCATATATATTTCCTTAATCAGAAAAACAAAAATCTACCCTCTTTTAGTTCATTGTCCCATCACTAGAAAACCACTGCCAATCTTGACATCTCAAGTTGGCTTCTGCTAATTGTTGTCTTGCTCTCATTACTGCTAGTAGAGCTTCTCATGGCTATAAGTTAATAATAACCTAGCTATAATCATTTAATAACCACACGTGACAAGTGATTATTAAGTAAATGTGTTTATTTTAAAGTTGCTTTTTTTAAGTTTAAACAAGTTCACTCATAATTGATTATGGATATATAACTGATTTTTGAAAATATTTTTTTTATAAATATTTAATACACTTTAATAACCAATTTTATGCATTAACTAATAACGATGTTATGTTTAATTAAAATTGATTTTAAAAGTTAAAACTTATTATAAACCACTTACTTGTCATATGTGGTTATTATAAAATCGGGTTAATTATGGTTATAATTAATTTTTTATGGCTTGATTATTATGATCACTCCTAGTCATTGCCATCAATATGACATAGTTCGTCGTAATCGTTAATAGAGTTCCCCACATCTTCACATGTAGCACCCTCTATGTAGATACCAAAACTCTGCCATTATGGGGTATTGCTTTTATTTCCATTTACTTTTTTCTATTTTTATACATTTGATATTTCACTTATTTCTTTCCATCCTATCAAATGAACCCTTCATGAAATATTTTTGTTTGTGTTTTTCTTATATCACTTTTTTTTTTAGATAATCCAAGGGTATCCCTCAAGTAAGAGTTAAGGGTTTTAATATTTTTTAATAAATATTTTTCATACATAAACCTAAAGATTAAATTCCTTATCACACACTTAAAAAAGAAAGTTTTGTATTACTCATGCCATATTGATCTCACTTTCTTTCCTCTTGAGCAAACATTGATTAGTCTGTATCTCATAATCTTCACCTTTATGTTATTAGTGTTGCTTTTATTTGAAAGCAAATGTTGGGCTAAGAGTACGGGTGATAGGTGAGCCCAATAACTGCTGTGTTAGCATCAGTTTCGATTTATTTATCTGTGCGGGACCTTGTTCTTTCTGGTTTTTTCTTCTATTTTTTCTCCTGCCCCTCCCCTGGCTACGTCTTTTCCCCCTTATTTTATCTCTAGTTGAAAAAGACTTTATTTGTGGCTGAATATTTCCCTACCAAAAAGGCTTTGATGCTCACTTTTATTTGTTTAATTTGACGAAATGTAAAGTTGAATTCAAAGATTAAATATCTTTTAACATATATTTATCTAAAATTTTACATGAATTATCGTCAAAATGATATTACATGATTTAAAGGTTGTATTTGTAAATTTCATGTTTTTATAAATAAAAATATTAAGGAGAATAAACGTTAAAAAAAATTATTCTTAGAACAAGTTTTTTATATATCCCGCTGCCTTTGAGAAATTATTACATACTCTCCTCTCTCTATATAGAGACTTTTGTAATTTTTTTGTTAAAACATAGGTGATTTATTTGGATGATCTGTTTCTTATTGTCTCTATGTACAAGTTCTAGTGTCTAATCAATAAAAAATAAGCCTAATTTTTTACCATTTGTGCAAAGTTATATATGTATTTTATATATACAAAATTGAACTTAAAGAACAACTTTTATTTATAATAACTCACACTACTCAATTAACTAAGCTAAATTTAAGCTTATATAAGTGTCTATATTTGATGAGGTTAGTATATCATTTTTTAAGAAATAATTATTTAACTTCATACTAATATATCGTTATTTTAATTAAATAATTAGCTAATCTTTATTTTAACTTTTGGTGAAAGTGACATGATATTATCTCAAGTGCTTTTCAATCCTAAAATAAGACAACTGATTTCAATTACACACAAACATATATACATATATATATATATATATATATATATATATATATATATATATAATAGGAGTACAGTAAAAAAAAGTAGTTAATTGTTGATCAGCCATTATATAATTAGTTTGTGATCTATCCTTTAAATGATCAATAATAAACCCTGAGAAAACCTACAGAATGGTTCCATTCCGAGGAAAATAAATAACCGCCAGCAGAATTGCATGCATGCAACACGGTAGGGGGCCATATCTAACTTTCAATCTCAAATTGTTAATGAATGGCAGTTGATTTAGCAGCTAGAATTAGGAGCAGAGGAGCCTGCTGTTTTACAGTTTGAAAGCAACCGTACGCACCAATTAAGTCAAGGCTTTCTTTCTAGGAACTACTAATAGTAATGTACGAACTCGATCTCGGGGACCCTCTTTAAATCAATCAATAAAAATATACCACCCTGCTCACTCAAATTATACGCCTCTTTTTTTCATGCACGTGTTGTATATGTAACTTTATTTATTTTTTTGTTTCTTTTCCCGCTTTCTTATTTTATTATCATTTATGTCCTCGTCATCCTGTAACAATATATTGCGATTTTTATCCATATATACTCATATGGGTCACATTATACCGTATATTATATTAAAACAAACAATGACTAACATTGGACCCCTAACGAGACTTGAGTTAATCAAATATATTTTTTAGTTATTAAAATAATTTAGTTAAAATGAATTGATAATGTAAATGTTTTTCCGGTGTGGAATTTTGTTAACTTTAAAAATATTATTTTAAAATTTATCATATTTTAGGAGATTTTTAAATTTTTTATTGATATTGTAAATTTTTTTATAGTGAATACCAAATAAACATATTAAAAATTAGAATGAATATGAACAGACATCCATGTGTTATGTGGTATCTTGAGGGAGAAAGAAAGACAAAAAACAAAATGATAGGTAATATAATTTTATAGGAAAAGAAATATAAAAAACAAAAGTATATTAAAATTTGTGGATGTGTAAATATAAACACTCTAAAAATTAATTTACATTTAACTGCTATTTGTTTAACAAACTCATATGACAAACCGTGGAATAAATCTTGAAAGTGGAAATGAAATGCAGTGTGACGTGCTACAGAAATGGAAAGAAATGTGACTGAAAATAAATGTGTGAGGAACGTGAGTGGTTGAAACATTTTATGGGCCATCCTGGTCTCGACCAAAAAATAAGACTGTTGAAAATCTGAAATGTGGTGCACCATGTACCCTCATTTTGAGACGGCTGCAGTCAATCTTCACAGATTCGAGGAGACTGCTGCAACAAACTTTCCAACACCAAAAGCTCGGTGAGAAAGTCAGTTTGAGTGTCAATTTAAAATACCTATAATTAGGTAGAGGGTGAGAAGAAAATTATCATAATGGTGGTGGTTCCAAAAATTTGGCTTTTCTGTTAATCATGCAGATTAATTAGTTGGATTCTTCATTTTTGTGACGAGAAAATTTAAAGTCCGTTAGAAATTTAAAATCAGTGAGAAGTGCAGATATTTCGAGAAATTCAACCATAGCAAAACTCGGAGGTTCATATCTGTGATCCACGGATAGTTTGGGAATGATGAAAGCCAAAGTGCTGTTCATGCTAGTTTTGTTAGCTAAAAATAAAATATACTTAAACTAAAATCAATGATAGATCATGAAATTAGTAAACGAAATTTTCATTTCGCTATGATCATTTTCACAAAAGAGTCGGTAGCAGACTCTCTCGAAGTTCTCAACACACGTGTAATTAGTGATTAATGATTTGAAGGAATCCTTGGGGTCCAATTCTAACATTGCTCCGCGCGAGGACAAATTAAATGAGTCCAGTTGCATATGCAACGGAAAGCCTCGTCGATAAATACTCCAACCTGAATGACGCATAATCTTTTTAAAATTATTTGAATCTCGTATCACTTAGTGTCACGTCATTGTGTAATAGTAAGAGTTGCTACCATATTAAGTGTGGACCAAAAATATACTATAATAAAGTACGTAATTGCTATATATATAAGTATCCACACTGCCAAACATCCCACAGCTAGCGGAGAGCCAGTGAGTTGGAATCCAACAACAACCATAGCAGTTAATTAGCACAACACAAAAGGAGAGAGAGAGAGAGAGACATGGGGAGAAGCCCTTGTTGTTCAAAGGAGGGCTTGAATAGAGGTGCTTGGACAGCTCATGAAGACAAAATCCTGAGAGAATATATTAGAGTCCATGGTGAAGGAAGATGGAGAAACCTTCCCAAAAGAGCAGGTATTCGTTCTGCTACAAGATATATGTATATGTATCTAATGCTAATTTTTAATTATTACATGGCTTGCCATGCATGCAGGTTTGAAAAGATGCGGGAAAAGTTGCAGACTTCGATGGTTGAATTATCTCAGACCAGATATTAAGAGAGGCAATATATCCCCAGATGAAGAAGAGCTCATCATCAGGCTCCACAAGCTCCTAGGAAATAGGTCCCCATCCATTTTCCCATCTTCATTAAAATTTCTTTCTTCTTATAATAATTCTAAATCCTTCAGCACATCTTCCTGTTAATACTGCATTTATTTTATATTCCAAAGACATTAAATATATTTATAAATTAAATAACTAGGCTGTCTAACTTATCTCAGATAAAAATGAGGTTAAACATGATTCCATAGCACTTGATTGATACAATTTTCTTATGTACTTCAAGATGATTGGTTGCATGTATTAATTGCATCAATCAAGTGCAATATTAGAATTGTTTAACTTCACTTTTAATTACTTAGGCTAAGCTATACAATTAATACAAGTACAATCCCTAAAATCTGTTAGAAAATTGGTAGGAGAATATAACATTGTTACTCTTCTTATTCTTGTACGTACGTATGAGTTATGAGATGGAGTCACGAGAAGGGCAGGGTGTGTGATATAAATAGTAAGATGGTAACGGGTGATAATGAAATGTGTCATTTTCTGTTATGTGTAGATGGTCTTTAATAGCTGGGAGGCTTCCAGGACGAACAGACAATGAAATAAAGAATTATTGGAACACCAATTTAGGGAAAAAGGTGAAAGATGGTCACCAAACAACCACTGGAAACAACACACAGAATCCAATGCCCAATCCCTCACCCTCCCTAACTCCTCCTAAACTAGACTCCCATGTTGTCCGTACAAAGGCTACCAAGTGCTCCAAGTTATTATTCCTAAACCCACCCCCTTACCTATCAATGCAGAACAAGTCCAAGACTCATGAGGCAGAAGAAGAAGAAGAAGAAGCAAGCCTTGTGAATGGTGTAATTAGAAACCAAATGGAACACACTACATACGACAACGGGTTCCTGTCGTTACCGGATGAAGAAAAAGAACTCTCAACAGATTTGCTCATTGATTTCAACGTGGGAGATTTCTGCTTCTCTGATCTTCTCAACTCAGATTTCCCAAACACGTACAATTTCAGCTGCAATATTAATAATGTTAACAACCACGAGCAGTTATCGCCTTGTTCGGACCAACCTGATCCTATGTTCTCTGATGAAGTTCTCAAGGACTGGACACACAACAATTTTGCAGACGAAGCGAATGCTTCCAACAATCTTCATTCTTTCATTTCGTTCCTTGAGTCCACCGAGGAAAGATTAGGAGAATGATCATGGCAACAAATATTGTACTTTTGTACGTACTAATATGCGTTCCCCAATAAAATTCACCAATTCGATCGATCGATCTTAATTTTTTGTACTCCTCAGGTTACAAAATAGGAGTATTTCTTTCTGTGCTTTAACGTCTTTTGACGTATATGTAAAGTTAAATAGCATTATGGCTGCGAAACAACATAAAAAAAAAAAAAACTGTGGCCCGAAAGTCCTTGGCTTTCTTAGAGTGCACTGCCTGCACTGTGTCCTTGGTTTTGCTTGATCGCCTTCAATATGGAGTTTTCTTCCCAACTGTAATTTTTCTTCTTCTCATAAAACTCAAATACTAGACATTACTCAAGAGATTCGATACCGGTTTCATTCACACCAATTGACACATTTGTTTTCTAACACTTCTTTTATTGTATTTAAGACATTACGAACATATGCATTTTGTTTGTTTATGAATTATGATGGTTTAGGAATAATTGAAATATATATATGAGGGAGTGAATTGAGAAGGAGTTACTAAATTTTTCTTTTGTTGAAAATAAAAGTACGATAAATTTCGCTAAGTATATATATATATATATATATATATATATATATATATATATATATATATATAAATTCAGTATGATTTGTAGCTGATCACTTGCTTTCTCTAACTTTTTTTTCCTTAGCCAGTAACGTGTCTTTTTTTTTTAATTAAATAATTTAAAAAAAGGATCTCAATTTTTATTTTACATTTCTTCTTTATCATTTTATTTTCGTGAACTGAAAATGCATAAGTCCAAATCTCATATTATATTTTAGTTCTTTTATTGCCTGTTTAATTATGCTTTATAAAATTATATTTAAGACAAAAATAATTTTTTCAACGAATTAAAACTCTTATTTTTATATTAATTTTATTTTAATCATTAGATTTATATTATTAGAACACGAATCACAATATTTTTAATTACTAATCAAACATATATACTTGGTAACTCATGTCCGGGTATAACTCCACTGTATACCAATTAATTAACAAATGAAAATGTAATCAAAATCAGTGCAAACTGCAAGGTACAAGCAAATGCAAATTCGTGGGCCTTGTTTTCAAAATGCAACCAGGCAAACGCATACAGGGCATTTTGTCGTATGGAATCTGTTGCATGGGCCAAGGTTCTTTAATTAACATCATGCAACATTAATGACTACTGAGATACGGAATTGTGGGGATGGAAAAAGAACACGTGATGGATGCTCTACATATAGAATCTGATAGTTACCACAAGCTAGGCCATTGACCTGGCCTTGAGGTTTTTTTTCCACAAATACATGTTATTTCTAATTTGGGTTCATCATATCAATACTAGATCATGTTCACGTATATAGCTAATAGGGAACTCAACATATATATCAGCCTATCATCCCCGAAGTAGATGTACATATTGTTATGCATAACACTTTTATCAGTTTGTGTACTCGTAGAAGTTAATATTGGAAATGCACATTGAGCGTACTTGATAACATTCAAAGTTAATTAAAGGAGTGAATGTGAGAATTCACATAAATTAATTGAGCTAACTAATTGGTTGCATTGCTTGATAATAAATTAGAGACATATTCTTTCATTCCATTATAATTATTGTATAAGAGAAAAAATTATCCAAAAAAATTTATTATTTTAATTTTTAATGTAATATTAATTTTTATTTTTACTTATATTCCTTACAATATAAATAAAGACAATAAAATCTGTAAACAAATTAATGATAATATAAGATTAATTTTATATATTAAATTATTATTATTTTTTATCTGTGTAAAGTAAGTTAAGACAATTATTATTTTGAAACGGAGAAAGTATAAAAAGAAAAATTGAAAATGACTCATCCTATCAACATTTTATATTTTACAAATTAATTTCATTGAGTATTTTAACAATTAAATTAAGTCGGATAAGATCGCTAAAAATTTGTATTAATCCCCTCTTTCAAATTTTACTATTTTTATAAACATAATTGCACTTCTAAAGACTTTTGAAAGTATTAATTATTAAGTTAAAACAAGTCTTTTGCAGTTGCTTTACTTATTCACTTTTCAGTGTCAATCACCTTCTCATTTTGAACATTAAAATGAAAACATGATAATTTTTTTTGTTAAACTTCATTTTCGATTATCCCTTTTTCATGTCTTACCTTAACTCATTCAATCCAAATCATTTTCACTAAATGCATTAAACTAGACAAACAACTCTCCCACTTTTCGTCATTTTTAGCTTAAACAGGTATAGTTTGTACTACCCTCCCTACTTTCCCCTCACAAAGAAATGTAGTAGATATCATTGCGTTTACGGGGGAAAACAAGTTTTCTATTTCACGGTAGCTGGATGTTGAAAAACTCTGCAAAATAAGCACTGGGCTAGTTTAATCGAATCATAATCTTCACATATATATTCTTTGAAGTGAGTTGTTTTCAATTAAAGTGTTTTTAAGATCTTTTATCTGAATTTTGTAAAAACACACATTTTTAGATTATGACTCTGCAAAATAAGCACTGGGCCAGTTTAAGACCTTTACTTACTTTTTTTTTTTTTTTTATAATTATAACCAAATACAATTTAACTTTTGCTACAATAAAATCTCTTAAAAATAAATCATTTTTCAAATATCATTTTTTTAAGACACAAGCTATGGTGGACCACCTCGGTGGTTCATATGGAATCATAATTTAAAACCTCAATATGGTGGACCATCTCGGTGGTTCATATGGAATCATAATTTAAAACCTCAATATGGTGGACCATACGGAATATATATTACCACTTACTTTGTTTGGTGAATTTTTTAAAAATGATGATGAGTTAATGATGATAGAGATATTTTAAAATGTGATTTATTTGATGGATCTTTTAGAATTTTAATGATTATATTATATTTTATTTTTTAAATATTTTATTCTCAACATCAATTATTTTTAATCATAATCTAATGATTGTTATTAATTCTGCCGACATAATTAATTATTGTCGTGGTCGTTGTTATTACCACCTCCACCAGCATGAACATCTTAATTTAGTTAATTTTTTAGATATTTGATGATATATTAAATTTTAGTTTGAAATTTTAAATATTTTAATATCAATTGTTTATTATTTTTAATTTTGATTCGATGATTGTTATTAATTATTCACAGGAGGAGTCTATATATATTAAATGAAAAAAATCAATTATTCTTAAACTTTTACAGTTACAGTTACACTAATAAAATATAATAATTTTTTTTAATATAAATTTCCAATTTTTTTTACTCAATGAATCATCAGGTGTAATCATTGACGTCTCTCCCTGTGATTTGATTTTAAACTAAAATAGGATGAATCGTCACTGCTACTACTGCTCTATCGTTTTTGTCTGATACATTGCGACAATAACCCAACAGGCACCACGTCCCCAGTCTCTACATACTACATAGGACGTGGAATACCAGATTCTCAAATATATGCTTCACAAATACCATATGCTTCCCCACTCAAAACAAACGTCACCCCAGCATAAATACAGAATTGAGTTTTATTTATGGGAAAATGACAGCCAGATTCTTTTAAAAATAAAATATAAAAAATAGCCAGATTTTCATATATATATCTGTTTCCCCACTTAACGTGACACCACGTTAAACACAGTTTTATAGGAACCTGACTCCTGAAGAAAATACAGAAAGACTTATTTCTATTTTCCTTTCCTTGAGTAAGGAAAAAAAACTTCATACTTATTTTTTTTATTTCTTCACTTTTTTCCATGTTTAATAAGACAAAATTTTAACAAATTTCATAAATATAATGTATGTAAACTATCCGAAAACAAAATGCTTTGAATTGTATCACAAATCAGACAAATTGTCAATTATGGCGTCTACATCCGGGGTTATAGTAACATGCTCGCTAATCTCCCCAATCGTGCAACAATGTTTTTGAGCAGTATTGACAGCAACCAAATCTTGGGCACATGCACAATTCATACCCGAGGAAACCTGCAAAAAAAATTTAAAATCAGAAACGTACAAGTTTAGCTTATAGAGAAACCAACATTACAATAATCAACCTTTTATTAACTCATTTAACATACAAAAGATTGATTTTCAGTGATTTTCTGTCACTGAGAATCAATCTCAGATAAGATCACTCTTGCAGTATGACTTTTAAAGATTTTTAAATTTTATTTTCATGATAAAACATTGGTATTGGGTATTTAAAAAAAATAATGATAGAATAACGCTCAGATCTGCATCCTGTAATTTATCTTTTGAATGCAATACTTACATCATAAAGGGTATTGCCAAGCTTAAGCTTGATTGCACCACTTTTGTATACAAGCATTTTACCCATGAAGCCAGATATAACTCGTTCAACTCACAGAGCTCCTCCACGTGTTTTGAACCCCCATGAGGTCTAGACTTCACATTAACATCTTTGTCTCCAGCAGTAGCTGATTGTTTAATCATAGGCAATTTTGTAGGCAAATTTATCAAGAACATACTTGCCTCTGGGTTTTCCTCCTATCAACAATTTGTTCAAAACACTTATAATAATTAAAAGAAGTTGAATTGATAAGTTTAATTTCTTAAATGTCAGTTTACTCACCAAAAGGCCAAGATCCATTGTTGACTTTGATGCGTTTTCGTCATAAGTTCTGGACTGTGCAGCCTCCGCAAATTCTTCGTCATCATTCAGTATACTCACCCATGGTTCTTGGTATTCTTTCTCTTTTCCCCCTGCAATGAAAGCATCAACAAAGTATTGTTAATAGGAGGAAGGATCGTGCAGCAAAGAGCACAAAATCTTATAGCAGTCTATAAAATGAAAATGTATTGATGGTGGCATACCACTAGATGCTGAACTCCAATTGATGTTGATACTGCTCCCACCCCTGGGAATACCATATGATTTCATAGAAGTTGATTCACCACCATAACCAAAAGCAATTTGTGAAGCTAACACTGCATACCATAAAATAAACTATGCCATTTTAGAAAAACAGAAAGAATGGTGCTAGTCTCGCTTTAGTGAAAAGGGAGAAATGTCAAGCTTCATTTTGAGATCTCTACATAGATAGACGAGATACTACGTATCCAAATTACGCTACTTCATTATTTTAATCAATGAAGTGCAAGGAACTTGCACAGGCATTCGAAGGAAGTGGAACACACATTTGAGTCAATGATAACCCATTGATTTCCAGTAGTTTGGCATTGCATTAAACATATTCTCAGTAAAGATTCCTATTGGTATCCGAGCAGTTATTTGTGGCAACTTGCTTAGCCAAAAATAGTAGTGAAAGCGATTCACAGCAGGTGCACACAACATGTGACCTATATTTAAGGAGTTGAACAAATGTAAGAGTAGGCAATGGAGAGTGTATAATAATAAGAGGAAAAGGAACAAATATTTTTGACACTTATTGTAGGGTAAACAGAGGAGTGTGGAAAAACTGACGCTCAAAACTTAATTGTTTCCATGATCTATATAAAATACATAAGTCCAAGGTTTTAAATATTGGTCGCTGTGTTGCAGTTTCATCATGTTTGTTGATATTGCAGCAAATCGCAGACAAATCAGACACAAGCGACCAATGCGATCGTGTGCAGACCATTTTTTAAAATCTTGTACATAACTAAAGAAGTTAGTAAATCTCCTAAAAATAAAAAATGGATAAGCCGAATAACATTATTTTTTTTTTTGTCATTTTTCTCCAATTATAAATAAGACTTTAATAGATAGAGGCAAATGCACCAAATCAAAAGTAATTTCTGGACTAAAATTTAAAAAGCCAATTTCATTCTGTCACTTAAGTAATATGCCGAATATTTCTTACAATTGTCTACTGATCATTTAGGAAACAAAATGAGACCCAAAAAGATTAACCTAGAGAAGCAAAACATGTATGTTGCCTTTGATGAATATATTATACAATAGAATATAGAGCATCAACGCAATCTACCACCACTCCACACCTTGTATGAACCTGCCATTCTCTTCACAACTTGATAATTCGGCTTCAAAGTTCAAACAGCTAAACACAATTGAGTTAGATACCTGCAATCACACAATTATTGAACCCAGACGGTTTGGTTGTTCACCTCCCCAAAAGGAGTAGTGTTTCAACTTTCAAGTAACAGACGAGAATGGAAAGCCTTCAAAGGTCCTAATTCCGTAACTGTGAAGATTGAATCAGTTGGGCCAATGCAGCAGCATACTGAACAGCTGTATGCTGAGGGGTATAATTGTCAGAAAGCCCATATTCTGCATAATTTGGTTCTGTATGCATGAACTGACCGGCTAATGATCTTTTAGACACGACTTCTTTCCATATATCAATGAACTCTTCCAAAATTTGCTTGGATTTTTCAACTGACGAAATAGGGAGATACTCAATCTGCAGAAAATGAACATTGAATATTTAAATTTAGAAGGAAAGCAAAACTAAGCAGGATTATTCTAACCTCCTCTAGAACCAAGACAATCTATGTTTTAAAGGAGAAGAGAGAATGATGATGGTCAAATTTGTAAGGAAAGACTAACTAGATCAAATATAGGGTCATCTCGTCTTTAAGTGAAGAAGTCATCACATGAGAGAGTTAAATTGTTTTGAATCAAAATTTAGTATTCATATATATGAATAATCTTTTAAACTTTGTAATTCATATATAATAATTAAATTCTCATTGAGTCAAAAGTACAAGTTTTACATTTATCAAAACATTATTAACTAAAAGGCACAAAGTAAAAAATAATCACATCACATTGAGATACAATTGGGTATCTTTTTCATTCTTCATTTACACTGTGTTAGTTTTTTTCTTTAATCATTCATTAAGTTAAAAAAAAAGAGCTAACACCTTACAAAAGCCACACTACCTAGAGTGTCAGCCTGTTAGTTACTAATTTACTGTGAACCCATCTGTTACATACATGAGTACTAGACCATTCATGCATTCAATTCTTGAATTACGAACATAAATAACACCATAAGCTATCTCAATATTCAGGAGATACTAAAAGAGACTAGCTAGACGTGAGACAACAATCATGACAAATTGCTGTTCTTATAACAGACATGATGGGAAAAACAACACTAGCAATGGATTCTGTACATTTCCTTTCCAAAGTTTGATGCAGGATTACCCAAACTAATTCAAAGATGACATTTATTTAGACCTCACATCTCTGATTACCAGTGTATTTAAATAGCCACTATAGCACTATAGCATAACGGAAATCCTCCAATTCGCTATTGCGCCTCCATTGCAGTGAGGCTCTGGCATAAACTGCTATTGCAGCTGCAACAGACATCTCAGTTTCGTGACGGGATGTAGGACAGTGAATTTTCCCCCTTCAGTCATAATTTCCCACTCCCCCATTCTTTTTAATGTCTTCATCAGTATTTTGTATTGAACAACTGAACTTTTGAGTTAATGTTATGCCAATTGTGATATAGTTTATTTTTAATCTGCATACAGCTTAACTTATTCTCTACATATAATTGATTTAATTCAACCACTACGCGACTTTCACTATTTCCCCGCGACTCTATCCACCATTTTCCACAATCTACTATTGATAACAATGGATCAGCATACCATAAACACACCAAGAACAAGTAACAAACATGTATTATTATCAGCAACTAGAATTCAGAGTTGACACACCTCAATCATAATTCCTCTGAGACTTTCAGTTTGACTGGGAACAACTTTAATGACTCTCATCTGAAAGTCACCCAATTTATACAGCACTCCCTGCAGCACCATCATAACAGATTAAGCGAGCAAAAACACAAGAATAAAAACCGCGGCATTCGCAAAACAAAACGAACCTCGAAATGAAGGGTGACTTTGGGCTTGTAGGACTGGAGTTTCTCCATGATAAGCAAGATAGAAGAATCGGCCTCCAGAACAATCTTCTGGCCGCGAATGATGAAGTAGTGTTTGTTCGGCTGATCCAGCATTGATATCCCCAGAAAATCGCGCGGGAAATCGATGGTCACCGACTGGTCTGCGAAAAACAGAACGAAAGAAAGGGTTTCAGAGAAAACTAAAAAACCCAAAAACCGAAAGCAAAGAGAAGAGGAACCTCGTAAATTGGGTCTGTAGAAAGTGAGGGAGGCTTTGCATCTTCCTTCTTTGACGCCGTTGAGGCTTTCGACGCACTGCCAGATCTCATTCAGGATTTGGCTGTTCACAACGCTTCCTTGGTTCGGTTGCCAATGCAGAATACTAACAAACCAAACGCTATATATAAATCACTTTTGAAAAATAAAAAGAATTAGAACAAACAATTATGGGTTTGATTATGCTCGTACCATCTGATGGGCATCCTCGCTTCTCGTTTCAAGCCGTAAGAGATAGACTCACACTCTCCTTCCTCTTCCTTTCAATTTTATAAAACCTTGCACGCTTCTCGTTTCGATATCATACCAACGGGATTTATAATTAGGTCGTCTTTATTTGTTTTTGTTTTCACATTCCATTCAAATTATATTTTTTTATCCCTCGTTAAAAGATAAATCCATTATTTTTAAAACACTGAAAACATAATAAAATTCAAATAAAAACTTTTTGGGTTCAGGTGATGGTGATCCGATTTGGGTGAGGTGGACTAAACCATAAAAAGGAAACACTTTTTTTATTTTTGTCCAACATCATCACACATTTCAATCCAATTTTAAGATCAATATTTTATCTGGAAACTTAATCACATTTAAAATTATTCACAAATTACTTTTGCATCCATTCAATACTTCAGAACTATAAGATAGTGACATTCATGTGAAAAAGTGATTGTATTGAATGCGATTCCTCACCTTGATATCAAGTTAGAGTTTTGTTTGTTGTATGCAACGCCAACAGTTAAGCTAACAGACAAACAGGTTACTACTATAGCACTATGGCTCCATTTGTTTCACCTCCCTCTCATTGTGCACATTTTTAGAGACATGATATACGATTGAGATTGCCTCTTGCATCAGTTGTAATTATAACTTGTAAGGCATGTAACACATGTTGGACAACAGAGACAATTTTTTTTTTTCATCGGGGACTTTCGTTTGAACTCTTTACAATCAAACAAAATAGTTATCTAATCACTTAGTACTTACTTAATGTTTGAAGTGAATGTAAATATCTATTAATTTATATAGGAAACGATGGAGTTCATATTTTTTGTTTACTTTATTTGTCTTTTCTCACACGTACGTGTGTATGTGTAAACACTTTGTTTTTGGGTACACACTAAACACAGCACTTGGTAATTGGTATGAATTAGCAGGAGAAACAGAAACTCGTAGGATGGATGAACAAAAATAGTGGATACATGATGTTTACATAGCCAACAAGGAACCACAAAATCAAATGAATGAAGATGTTAATGACTAAGGAGAATGTTCAGAGGAGTTCTTGCAGCTGTTGCACGTACTCAAAGATTCATGATGCAAAAAAAAAAAAAAAATGGTGAAGGATTCACTATGCAGATGGTGAGACGGTAGTTTTCTTTTTGAATTGGAATTTTTACTTTTAGAAACTCTTTTAATTTTTGTTATCCAAATACTATCCTCTGGTTGGCATATATCTTTTGCCAACATTGAACAAAACTGGTTGCTAAAACATAGTATGTTGGATGTTTAATAAGTGTCTACTATAGTATTACCATTCATCTAGTTATTAGTTGGTCAAACCAATTTATTTTAATATCATGATAGTAAAGGTCACGAAGTATAAATCATTTGATTAAATCAAGGAGTGGCAAAGGGTACGCCTGACATGACATAATGTTGCTGTTTCAAGTTATATGAACAATCCTAGATTCCTAGTTAGATTTCACACCAAAAAAAAAATCCTAGTAAGACTCACTATCATCTGTCTCTTTGTTTGGCAAGGTTTTATTTCCATAGCTCTTTTTTTTTTAGTAATGAGGCAATCACCCCACCTACTCATGTACCATTGGAAAATAAATAAAGTAGTACAGATATATTGTAACTGTACAATGTAGTAGTAATTAATAGGGTTATTTTATAATAAAAATTGATACAATCAATTTTTTTATTTTATAAATATGTGCATTATCTTAGACAACAAATAAAATGGGTGGGAGGAGAGTGTTTGTAACCCATTCCCATTTTCTTATCCAGGTGCTAGATTCAGAATAGTGGTCTTCATCTTCATCGTATGAATTTCTATCAGAGAGAGAGGGAGTGCATGAACTGCGTACAAAAGAGAGAGGAGAGCCATATAATTTATATAAGTTTGGGCCTTAGTACGTAATGGCATATAGTGCAAGGCTGCTTCATCGTAAATTTTTTACCCCTGGGGTTTTTGTTTGTTAAAAAAAAAGTTTAGTACTGTGGGTGCAGGAAGAAAATCTCTTGGGGAGAGGGTGTCGTAAATTTGTAGGACCATCTTGAGAATTTTTTCAAGAACAGATTTCATGATGGCCCAGTGGCAAAAAAGAACCTCATATATTCATTCCTCACGTGCAAGACCTGAATTCAATACTTAATTGCCAAGACTAAGAAGTGTGTTTGATTAGAGTTGTCACATTAAATTTTAAGTGAACTTGATTTTAGTGGTATGTGAGATTGAGAATAGAAATTTGAATACTATCAATTAAAATTACTTCCAGACATTAACTTAAAGGAGGCCTTATGACTTTATTATTTTAATTAGATCGTGTGGATATTACTTTTGAATTAGATCGTTATTGAATTTAGGTTAAAAATTGAATAAAATATGATTTAGTTAAAATATTATTTTAATTATACTTGTTCTGTAGTTGCAAAATAAAAATGTCCTTTGAGTATATAGTTATAATAATATTTCAAAAATAAAATATAGAATTATAAATATCAAAACATTTATCCAACATTTTTTCACTGCAAAAATAATTAAGAGATGCTCTTCTAAATAGACTTTGATATGTTATAATGGATAAAAAGAATAAGGGAGAAATAAGAAGGGGTCTAGTTTAGTTGATAAAGAATAAGGGAGAAATAAGAAGGAGTTTAGATTAGTTGATTAAATATATGGTATCTATTAAGAGAAGAATAAGGAAGAAATTTACTAAAAACATAATTATTCTTTGGGAGATTTAATTCAATTGATTGAGCAAATTTAAGAAGATTTAACTTAATTGTTTGAGCATGATGCATGCATGAATATGTTATTAGTGAAATGTAGGATGGTAATACAAATGTTGAATTTTGCATGAAATAATTAAACTCTCAAATAAATCCCACAATTATTAATGTAAAAGCAAAGAGAGAATTATTGGTTGGTTAAGAAAATGAGAAAGTATAAGTAAAAACTAGTGTTGACAGTAAGCGTGAGGAATCAATATTCTATGTAACTATAATTTGGAGAGAGATAGGTTGAATGTCGGGTAGTGACTGGTAACTGAGGGAGTCAGATCAGATGGTTCAATGCAAAGGAAAGGATAATAAGTGTACGTTTGGTTCTGTCCCTACTGATTTTATATTGGTGCTGAAGTACTTCCAGGCCTGAACCCTGCAAGGCACTACTTACCCCTTTTTATGGACCAATACAACAACAGTCCCACTCACTCACTCACTCACCCCCCCCCCCACCATCACAACTCTTTTTTGTTAAAGCTGACCTGGGGCAGTCCAGAGATATGCCTTCATACTTGCTTTCATTTTTCTGACCCAGTAGTCATGCTTCTTTATTTTACAATTACCTGCTCTGCTCCCAAATTATTTGCATCATCCTAGGCTAAGACTATAGAAATTATTACATGCTCCAAAAATTCGTAGACTATTACCAAAATGTTCTTTTTTTAAGTATAAGTGGTTTGTTTGGTATTTAGAAAGTTTAACTAAAATATGAGATGAATGTTTATTACCTGCATATCATATGTCAAAATTGACTGAAATTATAGACACAAACTCATACTCAAACTATATGGAATAATTTGTCGTGGGATGGAGTACTATTCCATTTTTCTTTCTTTTTCTTCAGAGTAAAGAGAACGGTATCCTTCCCCACCTTTCCACGGCACTATTAAAAGATGAATGTGTACTTGCTGAGAATATAATCCTCAGAATGGCCTGGAAGGAAATGTCATGCATTATGGTTTATACATCCTAAATGTATGGCTTGGGAGGTCAATTTGAGTTTTACCTTACTTCAAAGGTTTATAATAAGAATTTGGAAGTAAATCAATTTAAATGAAATTATTTTAATTTAATTATAAGTTTTGAGTTCAAAATTTTAGATATGTATGTGTATTAAATATTTGGAACGAGAATTTTTATTATTCATAATAATTTTTACATAGTTCAAATACGATTATTTCTTGTAAATAAGATTTTTTTTTGTGTCACTTCCTTAAAGGATACATCCAGTTTACTTCGAAAAAAAAAAAAACTTGGTTTTGTCTAATCACGTTAAAAGAAAAAGTGATAACATAAGTCTTATAGAGTTAGCCCTTTGAGTTAGGCAGGTGAATATTTGTAAAGAGCAGGCACTGTCCAACCCTCCAACCAAGTGCCTCCATTTCTTCGCCTGACCCTACCCATGTGGTAGGACTTTCTTGAATACTAAAAAAATGATTTATAGGGTTTGGAAAGGGGGAAAGTAGAATAATCTCCTCTTTTCTCTTATTTAGCAGTAATGTGTACGAGAAATGGAAAATAGAATAAGAATATTTACATTACACTTTACGCAATACAGACGTTCCCATATTTGAAATTAGCCCGAGATTTATTGTTAAGATAAAAATGTTTTAATTTGAAAGTTAAAACTATTACTTAGTAATACTTTTTTTTAAGATTAGAAGAATATTGAATGGAAATAATTTTATTTGAGTTAAATATAATCATTATGAATTATAAAATTTTATAGAATATTTCATGTAATTATATATTCAATACTAAAATTTAAGATTATTATTAATTAGAATAATTTTGTATTAGTTTTTATTTACACTTTTAGTGATTACTTGCTTATACTTTTGTGTTTATCTTTATTCTCTCTTCAATTATGGAGTGAGTGATTAATTATATATGTCATTATTCTGTTCCATTCATATTTAATTAACTTTTTTATTTCTTAAACAAACTAACCAATACAGTAGCATTTATCCTTCGTGTTTTGTTCATTTGGGAGGGGAAGGGGTGGGGGTACATGATGTGCTTTGTTGAAATTTTCAGTATACTAGGACATCTTTCTCTTAAAAAGAAATGTAAGACATGACTATTTGTGTTTTATTTTCTGTTTATCCTTTAAATAAAACTGACAATAACTGCACTGATCCAAATAATTGGATTATAGTCATCTCATTTTTATTTGTATTTTTATATATCTTGACACTCAAATTCACTTTCATTATTAAACTAAATCCTTTCGTGTACAATACAATATGATTATGCCCTTCTTCATGACCAACATTATGAATCTTTTTCTCATTTTTTTTTACACTTCCATAAAAAAAATCGTTTTATCAAAATAAAATAAAAATTACTTCAAAATAATTATTTTAAAAATCAACAAACTTATTATAATTCAACCACTATATAATTTTTTAAACGGTATATAATCCTTTTTCTTTTTCTGTTTTACTTTTTACACAACATATTATTACATATTAAGCAAATACGTGTGTGAATTATTCCATATTTAAAATTTATTTAATTTTCATCTAATTTAAAATAAAACTGGGAATTATTTGAGAAACTAAGCTCTGGAAACTTCTTTTTTTAATTTCAATATTTATATTCTTTGTTTATAAATCTATAATTACATTTTTAAAGTTAAAAAATCAAAATAATATTTAAAATCATTTGTAACATTTCAACATAAGGGTTTTCTTTATTCGATATTCAAAATAACTATACTTTTCAAGTGGCACTTTTATTATAAATTTTCTCACAAATTATCATAAACTGCTTTGCGATTAAGGAAGGATAGAGATTACCTTAAGCCTTATTTTAAATGAGCTTGACTTTTTAATTAAAAAAATTGAAATTTAATGTATTTATTTACTATATCTTTTATTAACTCTGACTTTTTTTCAAACTTTGTTCTTATTTAAAAGTTTGGCTCAACCTTTAAGTAGAATAATTTAATATACAAAAATAAATCTAAACATTTAAATAGACTATTATAAAAACAATTTAATATCTTATTTAGATTTATTTTAAATAAAATTCTCGACTAGACTTTCTAATTGTACTAGAAGTAAAACGTAAGGCCTGATCTTGGTTTTTTTAGATGTTCAATGGTAGCAATAGGGATAGATCTTAAATTAAACCTATTCCAGCGGTTAGCTTGATCTTAATTATATCCAGTAAAAGATTTTATATTAAATCATCTTATAAATATTTTTTATGTAGTAAATTAAAATATATATATATATATATATCATAAGTAGGAAAAATATATTTAAATATTTTTTATCCTAATTAGAATTAACTCCTAATTAAATTTACAAATACATTGAGTACTTATAACAACGTATTTTCGAGGGAACCAAAACATGTGGTTTTATGACTGAACATTTATGGTAAGCATCAGGGGACACGATTTCCCCAATGTAGTTTCTTACGTAACAGAAAATCTTTGTGTGAACATCATCTCTGATCTTACTATTTCTCATTTGGATGTTTGTCCAGAAAACTGAGGCACATGCACCCAACCTTAATCATTGAAGGCCACTTCTGCTGGACGCTGCTGAAGCATCAAAACACCAACCAAAATTCAATAAAACGACGATAACAAAATCACTTTGGGCAATAGCAAGACCCTTTTCTTTTTGTTGGTACAGTCAAACCTTGTTTCTTAATCATGTGTGTCTCCCCTCATTAGTTTTCGTTTAACCTTCAACAATGCTACCAACCATATTCAAAAAGTTTCAGAAGGACCATAAAAAAAACATCCAAAATAATAATATTGCACTCAGCAGAGAATGATGAAAAAGCAAAAAAGGACGTGTCTTTGAGTGTTAGCTCAAACCACAAAGAACACAAAATGAGAGAGAGTAGAAAGAACACAACATTGAAAGCAAATACTAGCACACAAACACATTGGATCCCTCCATGGAAACAAATCATCTTCAGCAACACTTGAAAAACAGATGGAAAAAGGGGGAGCAATTAAAGAGAGATCTCACAAATCACAACATAATGTGAACCCCACCATGTAAGTACATTATTGGCCTTTGATTCAAGTACAAGGACTGAAGGACCCCACTATTGAAAGCTAAACTCAACCATCTGCAAAAATAAAAATAAAAAAATGCAAGTCATAAACAATTCCCCAGCCACTGATGACCCCATAATGAAAAAGAAAAAGAAAAAAGAAGGCACAAAGATTCTCATAGTTATAGTTCATTACTTCATTACCTCGTTGGGTTGTTGAACTGAAAGTTGCAAAATCATGAGTAGAAGTGGGAATGGAAATTGAAAGCTGGGTTGTGGATGATTTATCATCCAAATCAAGCCATGATCCTCTGCTTTTGGGAGGCCATTCATCGAAGAAGCGATGAACCGTTTTCTGAGGTTCTTCTTTCCCAAGTTTCATGAATGTTTCGCACTTGATATCGCTGCCTAATATGTAGCAACCTTGATCTTGCTGTGGCTGCTTTGAGTTGTTGCCACTGAGGCTCTGAAGTTGCAAGTAGGAGTACTCGTTGCTGTCATTGGATAAACCAGAGCAACTCCTCTGTTTTGAATAGGAAGAGGAGCTTATAGTCAGTGGTGTGAGTTGCCATGAATCTTCCATTGAGGAAGCAGAGAAGCTTCTCATAGTTCCAGAAGGTTCCGTGAAAAAGGCATGCTCATCCACCTCCTCTTTTAGTCCATACACATACCTGTTCATTTTCCAAGAAGAACAAAAACAGAATCACTCACAAAACACTCAACAACTTCAAGCCAAGCAGGCTTTGTTAATATAAAACTCTCAATAAGTACTTACATTTTTCAACTTTTATAAAAACCATCTTAACTTCTTCGAAAATTGAAGTAAATAAGTTAGTTTTAATTTATGAAAGAAAAAAAAATGTGTGAAACTCATTAGAAAACAAAGAATCATGTTAAAATGTGAAAGTTATGACTATAAGTTTTTTTTATAAAACTCGGAAAATCAAGTAGAAAACGTGTAACCAAACATGCTAGATAGATGATTGATTTATTTTGCATTTTATGTTCTGCTTCAAGTACTTGTTGAGAAGCAGCTATGTAAAGAAAACCTATGTTATGTAAGTGATAGTATGTATTTGTGTATGTGTAGAGTACAACTTTTTGTTATCAGAGAAAAAAGAACCTGCAGTCAGTGTTGTTGTTATTGTTGTTGTTGTTATTCTGAGAGCATGAAGCAGTGTCGAGAAACAAGGGGGCACTGTTGTCTTGAAATGACAAAGGAACACCACTGGGAGAGGGCCTCGAAGAATGATAGAGGAAGGAGTGGGAGGAATGTTGCTGAGGGTGAGAGTGGTGATGGTGATGATGATGGTAAGTGTCATGAGACAGAGAATGAGTGGCTGGGGAGAGTACAGGACTGTTTTTGGTGATTGATAAGATTGTTGTTGGGGTTGAGGCATCTGTATTTGTTGCTACTGTTGCTTCTGTCGTTGGTGTTGTTTTCAAAACTTCCACAGGCTTTCTTGAACGGTTTTTCCCTCTGTGCATGTGCCTCTCACAGTACTTTGAATCTGGATACGCCTCCTTTGAGCACCTCCATTTTTTCCCATCTGTTCTTCTACACCTCCCTGGCTCTGGGTCTATTTTCCTCCCCAACCCCATTGGCAAATAATTCCACCCAACTGCATGCACACCAACACCAAAATAACTCAACTTTGATGTGTAGACCAAGACCATTTTTTTATAATCTTATGTACACAATAATATTGTATCATGTAGATATATGGTTGATCGATCTAGTACGGAAGAGAGAAGGAAAACAAGGAAAAAATTGCGGTTCGAATCCTCATGTAACAAAAAAAAAGTAACATTTATCGATAAAAAAAATAATATTGCATACTAAAAAAAGAATGATATTGATGCAGATTAGAAGAAGATGGGCTTACAGTGTTGAGGGTGGTGAGGCAAGAGTCTTGAGGAGTCCAAGTGGGTTGTTCTTTTGATGGTGAAGAGAAGGTCAGGGGGGATGGAAATACCTGAAGCCATGTATTTGTAGATGAGGGCTTGGTGTTCAAGCTCTTGCCACTGGGAAGGAGTGAAGGGGAACCTGTTTGTGTCAACGTTCCTTCCATTCATCATCGAGCAGAGGGGAAAGGGAAAGAACAGGAAAAAAAAAATCGAAAAAAGTGTAAAAAGGAACCAAAGGGCTAGCACAAAGGCTGGTGCTGGTGGGTGATAGTAACAAATGAAACAGAAGCTATTCTATTTCAGACACCTCACAGTGCAGCAGTAGTAAGTTAAAGAGAGGACAGGTTCAGGCTCAGGGAGAAATGTGAGGAGAGGAAAAGAGAGGAGTTTTTGAGTGTTATTGCTTCTTGTTTGTTACTTTGGAGTAGAGTAGGTATATTTATTTCAGGGACCATTGTGTTACAGTAATAAACTAATGGTTCTGATTACATAGCTGCATGCCAATGCACACACACTCTCTCTCTCTCTCTCAGCTCCTACTATTATTATGACTGCACCTCTCTGTTGCTACTGCTTCTGCGACTAAGCTGCCTCTCTGGCAGCCCTTGTCTCTGACATCTTTACGGAAATCCATAAACTAAAGGAGAGAGAAAGAAAAGCTCCTAAAGACAAAAGAGGAAATAGTTATTATTGGTATTATTGTATATGAAACTATTTAAGAGTTGGTGTCTGAAGCCAATGCCTGTCTGAGAAGATTGTACGGTTGGAGCTTTTACTGCTACTAACTCATTTACTTTTTCTGTTCCTTTACCTCAGACTCAGAAGCCCTCCCACTTACGATATTTGACCTTTTTCCATTCGAGAAAGAAATGTTATAGATAATGAAATTCTTACTAAGTTTACAGGTGCATGTATGGATATTATTTAACTGGCTAGGGTTATTTTTTTTTGTGTTGTCCTTTTGCTAGTTCCGTGGAAACAAGTTGGACGTTCTGTTAAAGCAAGGGTACTAAGGTAATCCAAGTTTCAAATATATTTATTTGTACTTATAGTGGTTAGTGCTCAGATACTGTGAACTTTATTCAGTGACTTGGTATTAGAACTTGATCCTTCGTTTACCCTGGAAGTTGAAGATCATTCCCTTAGAAATTTTTTACATAGAAAACAAAACACCAAACTTTATATATATCCGTACACAAAATGAAACGGCCCTCACATGCTTAAATATGCGATAGGCCACCTTTTTTTTCTTCTGTTTTATGCAAGGCAGAAGAAAATGGCAGAAAGGAGAATCATTTGAGTTTCATAACCAGTATAAATAAATTAATCAATGGGAAATTGTAGAAAACACGTGATAACTAATAAGTACCACTGTGTCCTGATGGTAACTTCTTAACAATAGCAGAACACAACACTACAATATGAATATCTAGATTGCAACGAAAAGCAGGTCAATAGTGTTGGAGTAGCCAAACAAATATGGTCCAAGTCAGAAGGTTTGATGGAGCAAAACCAATTCAACCAAAAAGGGGACACATAACTACGCAAGTAAAACGAGAGACATGGATTGGCATTACCATTTATGTTGTTTGGTTGCATTAAAACCTTTGGAGCTATTCTTGTGTTGTAAGTTTTGCAGTACAAGTGTGCGCTCGTCACTCTTCTTCAGCACGGTTTTTATCCCCCTAGTAAACACAATTACCTAAACACATTGTCTCTACCTTTGAACAACACTCAACTTCAACAAGCCAAAAGAAAAAAAATATCTGCATTAATATTTGTGTTTATGTACTTTTCTCTTTCTTGGACGTTTATTAATAATCAATTTTACACCATACCTTAACATAACATCCAACTCTTTTACCTTTATATTTCGTTTAGGTTATTAGGTACTCAACTTTTTGGCAACGTCAATGCTAACAAATTTATGTACCTCACTGGTTAACTGACATAAACACACCCTCTCAACATTAAGCGCCATATATAATTTTGTTGATATAAAAGCATGCTGACATAAACATACCCTCTCAAAATAAGAATATTGTATTTTATGTGCATTGTTGTAACTTGCAAAGTGAAAATTGTGAGGTCATTTCACATATATAAAAAAAATTCCCTTCGGATATATACTGTATTATTTATACCATTAATGTTGTAAAAAGGTAGAATATTCTTTGATAATAGCATCATATGTTCGCAACAACATTCATTATCTTCACCAACAGTTGAAGAACGAATTAATATTGAAATTGATTATGTCAGCTAGCTGATTCGATCATAACGTTTAGTAGCAAATATTAATGTAAGTTGCTTCCCTTTTGGTTGGAAATATTTTTTCTTTTGTCAAAATAAACAAGAAAAAGAAAGTAAACCCTAACCCCACTTCAACTAATCAACAATACATGTATGTGTAAATCATGCATCAGAAAAAAAAATATACAAGCCAAAATTTATTAATAGGTTGTTGAATGTTTGACTCTATCTACCAACCTGGTAAACGTCAGGTGGAGCTTTTTCTTTGTTTGTTAGTTATTTGTGACAGGTGATCGATAACCAATTGAAAATACTAATTTGATAAGAGAGAACTTCAGAAAATTTTATTGCTGTAGTGTTTTTTTTCTTGCAAAAAACGTCATTTTTAATAAAAAAAAATACAGTACAAACTGCAAAATAAAAAAAAAATGTGATTTTTGTTTTTAATCTCTTTTACTATGTTTTTCCCCAACATTATTTAAGTATTAGATTAATTCTCATTTGAGTTCCTGACAGTATATAAGTGCTACCAATCAGATTTATATCTGATTCTTACGTGTAAGTTTAATTACAGAACATGAGGATAGATTCTAATTCAGCCTTTTTTTTATGATTTTAATTATAACTTTTCTCCTTATATATATATGATTTTCGTTCTTTCTAGGATATTATTCCAGTATGACGTATATTATCTTTGTTTCTGTCCATTTGTATATTTGAGTCAAATAAAGGGGCAGCAATAGATTTACAAAAATGTTTCAATTTTAATTAGTTTCTGTTCAAATCTTTTATAAACGAGAAAAAGTGCTGCTAGCTAGCAACCTGTACCGGTTCCATTATTTGTTTCACTTTATGAAAACACAGAGCCTGGGGTCTATAAGCATGCCATGTACTTTATATTTTGCACTCATTAAAGTACAAATGCTTAATCAAAGCTCCACAAAACTACCAAGTTACTTAAAACGGTGACACATTTAAGAAGTAAAAGGTCCCAAGCAGGGACACATCAAATGTTTCCATTAATGTAACAACCAGAAGGGCAAATCCCGGCATCTTTGCTGTAGCATTATGGTTTTGAATCAAGCAGAACTTCCACATCTTGGACTTGCAATTGGACCACTGTCTTGCGTCCACACATGACACAACCCACGCTTTATGAATACTCAATACTGATCATGTTCCCAACTTGCAATTGCAACTTATATCTTTATGTAATGCCAACTGGGGGCAAAATCTCAGCACTAGTGCAAATTCAAGACGTTAAATTTGGATACAAAACTTAAGTTCGAGAAATTAGCTATTGACCTTCTCTTCTTCTCATCCTTTTAAAGTTTAGTATAATCAAGAGTGAAAAAGTATTATAGAGTTTCCCATTGTCTGCGACTCGCTTTTAAACTTATTTTCAATAATCTTGCGAACTCTAAGTATTTTAATTTGAAAATTATGTTTATATAAAACAATTTATGAAAAGGAACAAGTTCAAAAAAGGTTCTATCAACTACCCATTTACTTTTCAAACAACTTTTTTTTCCTCATCAATTACTATTACTATGATTAGTTAAAGGCGTTGGTAACAGTTATTATTGAGATTTCTTCTCTAAGCAATATATTAAATCTGGTTCATTTTATAGAAATATTTTGAGAAGTGTACTTTGGTTCATTTTTTAGGTTTTCTTTCAATTGTTTGTTGTATTAATTTCTTTTTGCAAAAATATCCTTAATTGTTTAACAATTTCTCCTGATAAAAAAATAATGAATATAATAAATCAATTTCTTAAACCCAATCTCACATTAGAATAAGAGATCATTAGCTAAAAAGTCATTTCTTATTTTTCTTAAATGAAAATGTTAGGTAAAAAGAAATTAAGAAAATAAATTTTAATAATTTTAAAGATTTGAAAGTTATATAATATATTGAAAAATTGAATACTATTAACTAAATTGACTATTTTTGGTATAATTCTTGCTAACAGAGCCCTCTACCTTAACTATATTTAAATCGCGTTAACACTTGACTTTCAACAAAGTGTTGGTGGCATCTCTGGACCGACAGCGTGAAACTCAAGTAAATTTAGGGGAAGGGCAAGGGGACTAATTTTTATTTTTTATTTTTATAAAAGGGGATAAATAAATTGCCATCTCTGTTATGAAGTTTTTTGCCACAGTGCACAAACACCGACTATCTGGAATGAACTCACAGAAACAAACAGCTATCAAATCCGGATAACAGTCTTGGGAGCATAAGACATTGGTCGCAATTTAGCACAAGATTAATCATCTCTTAGTCTTGTTGTATGGAAGAAGAAAATTACATAGAATGAAACCATTGTAACTCTTTTAGCTAGGCTTGAATACCACATTCAAATATATATTTACAGGTACCGCAGACGCACAAAGCCTAAGAAAAATGTGCCCAGGGACCGTCTTGGGGGCAGAGACTGGATTGGATAAAGGGGGAAAATTTTAACCCAATTTAGGAAAATTATACAACACTGAACTTGCGTTCAAGCTTGAAGCAAAACAATATATATTACTATAATGTTTTGCATGGCAGCGCTATTCCTTTTGTAAGAAAGAGAGAACAAGGTCTGTATGTACAGAAAAAAGCTGTGTATCCACGAAAAGCTGTTTATCACAAGGCAACAAAGGGGGGAAAAATACAGAAAACTGAATTAGTAGTCTGAATACAAATACGAAAACAAAAGATCTCAGTTAATATAGAAATTTTTTATCATCTAAATAACGAAAATTAGACAAAACAAGCTTAAATTGATTTGAGAATGCAACCATAATATGCATATGTTCAATTGACTTTGAAAATTTTGCTTCTCATTAAACACAATCGCTAGTGTTCTCACACATACTTATGGGTTGGTGCATCTAATAACAATAAAATCAGGTTTGTCATTGCTGGAGACTAGCACAAACAAACTCCCTAAGTGAGTGCACTTGAGATGCTAGCCAAATGGTCCAACCGTCCAAGTGTACAAAACACACTCTTTAGATTTGTACTCAAGGTTTTGAAGAGACCTTCTAGTGTCCAACTCGACTTGATGCAGTACATGAAGCTTGCCGATGCACAATGATTTTGAAGAACCGAAAAACAAATGATGGAACCAACTTACAAGGTCAACAGTTTAATATAAAGTCAAACCCTGAGCGCAATACAACCACTCCCAACCCTCTGCAATACTGCAGCTGATTAGGGAGACCTAGCTTAGTCCCTATAATGTGATTATTCCAGTTAAACTCGATTAACAAATTCCACATGTTCTCAGCCTGAAAGGTAGTGTCCGCTTATTTTTAAAAAGACAAAGTTTAGCAAAATACAGCTTAGACAGTGCAATAGTTGTGAAAATACAGCTTTGTGCAATAGTTGCGATCCACGAAATTAATAATCTGGAAGTTTGAATAATATTTACATACTAACTGCAGATTTTAGAGTAGCACTCAACTGCAGGAAATCAGAGATAATTTGCAAGTCAATTATGATCATTTTGAATTTTTACAGGAAAATTTGACTAAATTTTGCATATACAGTTTAGCACAAGGTATGGTGTAAGCTCAAGAAGAAACAAACCTTCATAAAAGGCCGATCACGATATGGGAAAGACTCAATGAAACTCTCCTTCAGAAGCAATGATACCTGAAGGTACAAACCATTATCTCAGATCTTCCTCATATTTACTAAATATGCTATATTCAATGCAAGGTAATGTTTGTAAATGATGGAACTTTAAGGCATGCCTTTCAGTTACAAATTTTAAAATTATACATAATCTTGTTTCAATTAACTTGAGCAGAAGGCAAAGCCAGGCATCATTATTTTGATAGAAGAGGCTAAAGGTGACAGATAAAAATTGAGCATTAGATGCATTATCTAAATAGCACACCTAAGCTTATCTAGCTGTCTCTAGACAGTCTAGGACTTGGGTCACTCATATCACTGAACTTGAAATTATCGCCAACAAAGTATTATCAGCAAATTAAGGTGGTTATTGGAAACAATTTCACTCTGCTTTATTTAATCAAAGGAAAAATTATAAGTATGAAGAACTGACTTGAATATGACAAGTACAAATTAACCATCCATAACAGGGATTAATAACATATATATATAATTGATCCTTTTTTAGGGGTAAATATAAGACCAAGTCCAAGTTGGTTCTAAATTACAGTTCTCAGTCAAATCCTTATTTCATTTTTCAGAGGTGTTAAAACAATTGAGATAAATATCAAAAAGTCTAACTTGATTTGTTGATGAGACTAAAACACCGACCTTATCATCATTGGTTTGTACATTGGTGATTGTGTGAGAACGGATGTTATAGCAAAGAGAATCCAAGTAAGATCTTAACACTGAAAGGAACCCCTTGGCAGCTTCAATCTGTAGGGAAACTAACACACATGAGAACACACTTAAATGTTGAGACAGTTTGACATTGCCAAGTGTGCAGAAACAACTAAAAAAATAAGAAATATCTGAGGATGCACCACATAATGAACTATTAAGAAACTGGATAAATGTTTATTGCAAAATGGATATTAAGTCGCTTTGACAAAATACATGTAAGCATGACTAATTTCTAATTAATCAAGATACCAAAGGAGGCCAAAAGTAAAGAATGAGAGAGACAGAGCAATAAAGAGGAAATCAGGAACAGTAATAATGGATAATAATGATTTCATTAAAATGAGCTCACCTGCACTTCTGTGCATTCATATACTGGTCTTCTCCTACCCAAGTAACTTTCTCCTACAAGAGTTGCATGATAAGGACGTAAAGAAGAGACTAGCTCTTTCTGTCTTGGAAGTTGGGGTATTGTTGGTGACCTCACCTATTGCAACATAATAGCAATGTGATAAGAAATTAAAGAAATCATGTGTGTCTACACTAATGTTAGCAGATAAGCACATGAAAAGCAATTAATTGTTCTGTATGTGAAAATAAAGGACTAGCAGTCTCGGAATCGTAGAAACACAAAACAGCAATTAAAAGGAAGCTTTTTCTGTGATCTTCAAACATGCAACAAATCATTAGGAACTTAGGATATAAAATATTCAACCCATCTAACCACTTTATCTAATCAATCCTAAGCTTCAACTCCAGCCTCCAAATTCTTAATTCTCTATCTCCCATGGGTTCCACGGTCAGCAAATGAAGTATCATTTGACTAATTAATCAAACTTTCAAATTAAATTATCAAACTACTAAAATTGAATGGCCACACTACACAGTCTAAGCAAACACAAACTTATAAAACCAAAACTTGAATAATGAGTCTTTTTTAACCAACAGCAGCAATCAAGCCTTCTTCCACTAAGTGGGGTTGCTTAATGGATCAAACAACATGATCTATCATAAATCAAGTCTATAGACAAATTATTGACCTCTAAATCCTTTTCAATGGTTTCACCTATAGTTTTTCACAATCTTCCTCCTTTCCATCTAGCAATTAAGCTACCTCCATCTTATTTACTCTCCTTACTTGAGCTTCTACAAATCTTCTTTACACATGCCCCAAACTAACTGATATGCTTCTAGCATATAGTAGTTTTTATGCTAAAAGAATCAAGAAATCAATCATAATTTATCAATAAATGCTAATATAAGTGAAAGTTTTCATTATTTTATCTTTATCACTTATTCTTTGAATTTTTATAGCAGGAAACCAAGAAAAGAAGAAAAGAAAGCAAAATGAAGCCTTTGGATTTCAAGATTTTGATTAAAGATTTCATAAAGATAATAGATAAGAGAAGATTTTCACACCCTAATTATAAATAGGGACTTAGGAGGCCAAAAGAAACACACAGATACACTTAGGCACAGACTTACATAGAGCAAAACAAGAATGAGAAGCATTCTCAAGGGATAAAAGTTAGATCAAGAAGATTGAGAGCTTTGATTATTCTTCTTCTTCTTTAAGATTCTTGATCCACTTTTATCTATTTTTATCAAGGCTAGACATAACTATGTCTAGCTAATTCTCTTTATTGTAGTTAGGACCAAAACCTAATGTGAACTCCTATGTAATTGAATTGATTTCTATTATTCTTTTATGCTAAGTTGTTTTATTTTACTTTGTGTTACATTGATTATATCTTTATTAGGGCTGATCATTCTAATCAAGTTCTGAGAGTTAGGGTTTGCAATAGGAATGTTGGAACTTTAATTTCTGACAAGAGTAAAATAACAATTATTACATTACCTAGGGATAGGGATGTATAATTGCAGATGAATAGATGTATTTTCTTAATGCTTAATTTATGAGAAATCACTAAGGAATTAGGGTTTTGATTAGATTAAAGGGTTAAAGTCACTAAGGAATAAGGATTTAACTAGTTTAACGGAAAGATACACTATCTAAACCATTAGAATAATTAAATTAGTAATTAATCCAAGTAAAGAAGGTAGGGTCAGAAGGTGGATGTGCTCTATCTACAATTAGTTCTCATTATTCATAAATTCAATAATTATTGATTTCTTATTAATTTCAGTATTTAAAACCAAATTATTCACTCCTATTACATTTTTTTTATTAATCCAATTTAAAAATAATAAGTTCAAATATTTTGGTGCCTCAATCCTTGTGGAGACGATACTCACTTATCACTTTATTACTTGGAATGATCGGTACACTTGCCGAATTCGCAACACCAACTAAGGTGAGTTCTTACCATCTTTTCAATTGAAGTCCCACCCCATCTATTTCTCTAATCAACTTGTAAAGAGAGAGAAAACAACAGACACTTGATGAATTCCATGCATTTGAATTACATGGCAGAGCATATATTCATATTAGGTGTCATAAATACAAGGATAATTACACATAATTGCAAGAATATACTGTTCTCTGATTAACATAATTCTTCCCTATTTATGTTATTGCCCAAAATGTTAATTTGCCAACAGATTTATAAAACTTGAAAATTTTTTTTAAAAAAAAAAAAGGAACCAAAAACATTAAACTTGAATGTATTTCACAAGCAAACATAAAAAAACATTACAATACAGTAGCGCAAAAATTAACAATAGGCAGAGTAATGCTTTCCTTCATTTGAAGGAATGACTTTAGAATTATAAGAAAGAAAAGTTCATGCATACTAGTGTTACAAAAAGTGTTGAGATAAAAAGGAATTGATTTTTACCTGGTTTCTATTGGCATCAACCAGAATAACATTGGTAAACTTTGACTGAAGTTCACTGGTCTTGTTCTTAATACCGACCTATAAATTAATTTTGTAGGCAGCCAGAGACGTCACAAATGGTATTATCAATTGAAAGATTAAGTTAAAAAACAATTGAACTTGAAACCAAGTTTAAAACTGCTCACTCTAGTAGCAAATCTAATGTTTTTTTTCCAATGTATGCTAAAAGTTTGACCAGCTTCAAAGTAATATATCCAATGAAAAATGCTAAGAATACACGCTCTAACACACACTCTTATTGGTTGAAGTTTATTGAAAATCACAAAAAATTATGGGTCGCATATCCTATTTAATGAGTCTCTCTCTTGATTTTATAATTTTCAATAAATTTTAACCAATCTAAGAGTGTTAGTAAGAGTGTGTTCCTAGAACTTCTCTATATCCAATATCAATACCCAAGTTATAAATTGACAAATGCAAGGGCAAAGCACTGAGAATGTATTTAAAAAAACAAAATAATTTAAAATGCAAAAGCAACCTCAGAGCCCTGCTTCAAGCAGATAATATTCTTGTAAGTAAAAGCAAAGAACTGAATACTCACTACATAAGGGACAGGTGCATCTAAAAACTCAAGCATGTCATTTGGTAAAACCTGGAAGAACATGTTCTCATCAAATACCATAAGGTGAAATATACAAATTAATAACATATTAACATGTAAAATTCACATTCACTTTAATAGAGAAAAGAGAAAGAAACCAAACTGGCATTAGCAGGCTTTGCCACCGGTAAGGCTGGATTAGCGGAATAACTGATAAAATTGAAGCAGATAGGATTCCCTGATCATGAAAGAAAATTTTAAAAATTATAAATCAAGCCAGCAAAATTATTTCTAATATGTACCAAGGAAAAATATAAATGATTTTTGCAGTTAAATTTATCAAATTATCTCCCTAAAGATTGAGTGTGAAGCAAAATTGTCCATATTAATCCAGATAATTATAGATATGCATATTTCATTGTGTGAGTGACTAATTTGTAAAACTAGAGAATAAGAACACAGTTGCAAGATAATCAAATCATGAACATGACTTTAACATTAAAAATAAGCTGCAAAATAACATATGCAAAAGAACTTGTACCAGGCAAAGAAAACAATAAGAAATATAAATAAAAATATAACTACTAATGTTCCTAATAGAGCACGGACCTAACAACAAGGGAACATATACAACCAATGACCATATAACTTTACAGAATATGATGGTGATTATAAAAAGAACAGGATACATTAATCACTGTCACAAGATCATTATAAACTTAATTTTAGGTACAAGACATACCAAATTAGAACAGACAACAACTATCTGCTTCTCTAGTAGAACTCCTGCAAAGAATGTCAACACCTGCAGAGTGCAGAAAGGTCACACAATCAATTAAACCAACTTATATACAGGCATTATGAAACTATTACACTTCGATCACTATTAACGGCATTTCAACTTCAGGAAATGCATTATTGTGTCTCTAATTTAGCTTACAGTAGAGGTGATTAAGTTAACGATTCGTACAAAATCTTCATCTTGAATATAGAAGCCATAGCTATTAATAAAGAAGTAACTCCACAGATAACAGATTTTACTTGTAAAAGATGTATCCACAAATTCCTTAAGTGCTGAAATCATGATAAAGTTAGCACTCATGTTATTGCTAGAGCAGAAGTCCTCCTCCTCTCCTCCATCCCCGCCCCCCCCCCCCCCCCCCCCCCCCCCCCCCCCCCCCCCCCCCCCCTCTCCCAACCAAAAACCCTCTACCTGCATATAAGCTCAACCTTGAAATGATGTTTCCAAATCTAAGCATGATGATATTAACAAATATATGGAAACAAAACAGATTTCATAAAGTCTTGGACATAAGCATAAAATAAAACATACATTTTCAAGTCTCAATGTACCGCACAAGCAAGCTACAGCCCATACAGATAATGCATTTGCCTCTTCCACCAGAAGAGCAATGTGTGCCTGAGATTAACAAACAACAATGAAGTACTGTATTTACCATAAACATGTGACTATCAAACAAAATGCTTCCTAGAATACTGAAATTTCAAATCTAAAGAGCAATGGAAGCAAACTTATCCACTAAAAATTTATTATGACAACATACATCAGCTAATCCCAGACCAGTACTGGACGTTTTTAAATCAACTGTTGAACCAGCAAGACATAGAACTGTCTCAGCTGATCTGTGATATTCCAAGGGATGCAAATGCTCCAAAGGATGAAATGTAAGTGATGAGCCCCTGGCAGGGCAACTTAAACGATAAAACTCGCTTACAATTTGTAGTGGTCCATGGTTATTTTCCTGAGAATTGATAAATTACCGTCAGCTACAAAATATCGTCATGAATGACAACTGACAAGGCAAAAAAACAGCTATAGGAGCTTGTCAAACTACAAACCTTGGCCCATTCAAGAATATCATTTAAGTCATTTAAATCCTCTTGGCCGGAGAAAGATGCTTCTTCTGTCTCATTATCATCAACATCACTCCTAAAATTTCTGTCTTCACAAGGCGAGCCTTGAAAACTACATAATAAGGCAGAACATGCGTTTAAGATGAATCACCAAGTAGAAAGGGTCAATTATTTCATTCAGTACAATTGTCCTATATAAGATAACTGCCAAATCACCAAAATATTTTTTTTAATAAATTTAGAAAATTATTGGAATGAAATAAATAAGAAATATAACAAAAAAGAAAATAAGTTATTCTCTGAAGAAAAAACAATCAAATGATAAAGGCAAAAAAAGAATCACAAGAACTACACATACAAAGCAAGGACATTAATAAAAAGAGAGCACTCCAATCCCTGTGCATGTCTGTCAAGGGGGTTCTACTTAGAAACGTATAAACAAAAATGGAGGGATGAAAGCAAGCTTTGGATTCAAATGTTCTCCTTAAGAGAGAGAGCATTTCACTCCAACAAAAGATCAAACACACTATATGTACTAGGGAAAGAGAGTAAACACACCAGAAGTAAAACAAAACTTATTTCTTAACAAAACAATTAAGCTCCAGAGACATGAACCTGCAGGAAGATTCAGAGCTTTCATACTGGCAATAGCGCAGGAGGGGCAAAATAGCATTAGGTAAATGTTTGTCTTCTGATTGTTTGTTGGTTGCAAAAGCATCTCCATAGTGATCACTATTTTCAGAATTTGCAGGGCCAGAATCTTCTTTGGCTGTTGTCCTATCATTTACAGGATCAGTAAGCAAGACGTCATCATAATTGATTCTCTCCTTATAAGGCTGCAGCTCCCCATCAACCATTAGATGCTCTGGTTGACCATCATCCACAATATTTTCAGGTGTAGACTTTCTTACTCTTGATTGTGAAATTACTGTATTTCCACCAAGTCTGTCTTCTATTGGTCCATCACTCACCAAAACACTCTCCGAGTAGCCCTCTAGGTTTTCTTCCTTATGGTTACATTCATCAAATTCTAAATTTAAACCTCCAACACCTTTTGTCAACCGCTCTAGCCTTTCTTGTGTGAAGATGCTACAGAGATATTAGCACAATGAAATAAGCAAAAATCATAAAACCACAAATTCCAATCATGCTAGAAAGTAAACAATTTTAAGTCGCATGCTTAAGTAAACAACATGTGAGCATATACTATCCATAATTCAAATATTTTGGCCAAATGCAGCCAATAAACAGCATGTCAATCACATTAAAAAAAGGAGAAAATATTTCTTCGACTTCCAATAATTTATAGAACTTAGTCTTCCAATGTAAAAACAAGCTTCATTTGAGACCCCCCCCCCCCCCCCGGGCGGGAGTCAGAAGGCTCCTCGCTATGCGAAGGTAAAGGGGGAGGGATACTGTATGCAGCCTTACTGCTGTGCCAGGGCTCCTAGGCAAGCTTGTACTTTTTTAATTATGATCAACCAATTTAAACATAGTAAGTATTTCTTTATTTCCAGCAGAAAACTGTGTTAAGATGTGTATGTGAGGGTGTGCCCACATGTGTGTGCATATTCTGCCCAAGTAGGCTAGTACATATGTTGGCCGTCTTTTAAATATCTTATTATGAGACCCTCACCTAGTTTTATAATGCATTAATTCGATGAAATGCAAATATTCCTTCTATTATGAGTTTATCTTCACATCAATATGCTTAGTTGAACACACTGACAATTCAATTTCGCAAAATACTACCATACATATAATGTTTCAAAAGTACTACAGATTAATACTTAACACTTTTTTACTGTTTTGATGCATACAAGGAGTGCAAAACAGACCTACTGTTTACTGACCATCCTTTAAAAATTTAATACATTACATATACCTACCTATTCAATACACCAAAGTGCAAATCAAAAGCTGGGAGCCTTGAAAGTATGCAGTAACATCTCTGAGTGGTTAATATATGTCGTCTCAAAGATGAGTAAGAAGGCTGCTTATCAGAAATCAGAGAAAGCAATCCAGAGGGCTTTTGCACTAGTTCTTCAACTAAGACACAACACCCATAAAGTGTTGAGTTGTCAGCACCCTTCGAAGGTAAAATAACAAACAAAAAAGAAAATAACATTGTGAGGTAACCAGTACAATTTCAACATAAATGAACAAGGCATTGTTTGGCAGGTTAGGTTTGGAAAGAAAACAAAGGAAATGGTTTGTGCATATATATAAAGTACACTCTGGCTCAATTGACAACAAGTGCCTTCGGAAACTACTTGATCCAAGCCTCCTAGGAATTATAAAGAGTTACTTTTTGGCCTGCACTACAGCATACATACCCCTCCCCACAGGTTTAGACCCCCAATGCACATCAAGAAAAAAGGCTATACTCCAAACACATCAACCATATCCTTTCCTTTCTTTCCAAATCCACTCCACCAAACAGTGCATGCATTATTTTAAGAGAAATGTTAGCAACAATCTCTCTAACACACTCTTTTGAACACACTCCTAATTGGCTGAAATTTATTGGAAAATCATTTTTTTGTGGGAACCACTTGTTATTTAATGAGTCTCTCTTGATTTTGTAGTTTTCAATTATTTCTAACCAATAATAGAGTGTGTTGCTACTTGCTAGCACTCTTTTTAAAACCAACAAATAAGTTACACTGGTAGCAAGAGAATTTGAGGGTTTATATCTTGGATGAAGTGACGAAAACACAATTAGCACTAGCAAATGTGAGGTTATTTTTGCATCATATAAAGAGGTAGACATTATAACCATCATTCGTACATAGATCAAGCGGATCCAAACTTACTATGAAAGAATCCCTAAAACTGCTCCCACAAAAAACTCTTCTTGGCTTGTTATCAACTAGTGCTCAAACTACTCTTAAGGGTATATAATATAGTAATAAGAAAAGATCCATGCAGAAGAAAGAGAAACAGAAATATATGCGAAGAGTACATTCCCACATATAGTTTTAGAATACAATTTGAAAAAGTTGCATGTATTCCAAATACCATCCCTAGAATATTTTGATATTAAGAAAAATAGCAAAAGCTCACACAATGACCAAAAGAGGAAAATGTAACAGTGGCAACAAAGTAACAATAAGATTATACCTGTAACCTGAATACAAATGACAAATCCCTTTGTTTAAGGTGCTCCTGCAATACACAAACAGACCATCAGTTACCAATATTTAACAACTTAGATATTGATGGGCACCTCATAGTTGGTCCTTATGGACCCCCAGTTCAGGTGTACCAAAGAGGGACAGAAACAACAAGGACAGGATGGGGATTGAGGTGGAGGAGTCTGTTGGAGAGGATCCTAAAAGAATGAACAGGTGGTAGCAGATTACTGGTGAAGGGAGTGAGGGGAGCATGCGGAGTGGAAAGAATATAAGGGATGAAATGGGGGACCAAAGGAGGCATCGAAGCTGTAGCTTGTAGGCTTTAGCCTACGGGTAGAGTAGCATTCTTGCTTCTCTGAGTTATCTCTAATTTTTTTTTCTATTCTATCAGTTATTTATATTCTTTCTGTTATGGTAAATAGAAATCTGCTCTACACAAGTATATATTTCTCTTTAATCCCAGTGTAAAAACCAGGATCTATCTGATTCTATCAGATATCCTCCAACTGTGTCAAATACAAAGGTTAACAACACTTCAGAGTAAACAAAATCTGATTATAAAGAATTTGGATGCTCCTTGAGTTTTAGAGGCCTGAGTCTATTTTGGTCCAACCCCCTTTTTTACTTTGGGCTTTTCAATTTTTCTGGGCCAGTCTCTTTCTTTTAGTCTTCGAATTTTCTGTTGGATACAGGCTTCAATACCATATTAGAATTTGCAGAAGACCCTTGTCCAAGAGTGAAGGAGAGTGTGTATTAGTGGGTTTAACTTGAATGGCCTGTTTGTCTACAAATGCTTTGACATATTGGACTCAGTTAATAATTAGTCAATCACTCAAGAACACAAGGAAGAATATAATCACACATGAATCAAATATTAAATTAAGAAAATAATCTGCATAAATTAATATAATTCAAAGCTTAACATTGCAAGGAAAAAGAATACCTGCCCATAAAGAATTTCATTCAACTCACTCATGGAAGGGGTTCTCTCAACAGCACGGACCTAAAATTACATCAAACAAAATTAAAACTAATTAGAAGCACCACATAAATTATTCACATATGAAAATAAATAAATGTAAGACAAGACAGAGAAATAGATGCCTGACTCCATGGATTATTCACTGTATAAATACATAAACTACTATTAATGCAAATAATTTAAATAAGACAATATTGTCACTATTGATCACTCCGATTTGTCAGTTACTATGCTTTAATAACAGTGGATACCCACTCTAGGTAAATGGAAATAATTTAATATTTAATATATTACACAAACACAATGATGTTCTCTTACTCACCCTACCCCCACCCTACCCACTGCCACTTATGTCTTATGCTACACCCCAGGTGAGTGGAAGATGGAACCTCCAACATCGTCAGCAAACACCCCAATCATACAGATGGGACCAGTGCCAATGAAGCTACAAGCTCGTTGACATCTATTTTTATTCTCAATTTCAGGGGGGGGGGGGGGGGGGGAACTCAATGCTTGAAGTCATTTCTGTTTTCATCTACATATAGCTTTCATAATATAAATAATAATGATAATATTTTGACAGAGAAAATGAAGGAAGAAAAGATTGACATTCATTAAGCATATATCTAACCTCTAAGCCTCCAGGGAAGCAGAAAGAAAGAAGATCCTTGCATTTAAGAGGCAGCTGTTTTTCTGGAGGGTAAACAAATAAGACCTGAAAAAATTGAATATTGTTCTTGATCCATATATATTTGAAGACAACTGATACCAAAGACAGTAGTCAATGAAGTTCTAGTAGTCGTTGCAGTAAAACTTCAATGGTAATACAATTAACATTAGTTCTAGTACCATTTGGTAATAAGAATAATAATTATAAAAGTTCAGTATCTGCTACCAAAAATCACAACCTGAGGTTCAATATTGGGTTCTACACGAGATTGATTCTGATAACCGAGGGCACTTCTCAATTTACCAGAGCCTTCAAACTTTCTATCAACATATTGCCTTTGCAGTGCCTGAACATCACAATTAGGAGGAAGTCCAACAACCACCATGCTCTCAAACAGTTGTGAAGGTTCCTTCCAAGACCTATGGTCCTGTGAACTCATAAAATAGAGTGTATGAGAACAATCAAGGGACAGTATAGTTCTGAGGACATAGGCACACTTGCCGAACCTCTTTAAATCTCTTGTATTTGCGTGTGTGCGTGTGATTTCTCTCATCCCCTTTAGAATTCCGATTGTTATTACTAACAAAACACATAAATCGTAAAAGCTTATAATGACATTGAGAGTGAAGAGCTGAAAGTTCAAATAAGTAATAGATGCAAGGGCTGAACTTCCAAGGAAGAGGAGCATTCAAAACCAAGTGTTTCAAGATACTACAATAACAACCAACTTAAACTTTCTTTATAGTTCATACCCAAAGGACTAGAGGGAACATGTAAATCTGGTACATTGAAGCTGAACATTGTGCCATACCATGTACTGCAACTGAAAGTTTGCAGCCCATTGACGCTTCAGACTAGTCAGGATTTCAGGATTGTAATTTGTGTTTTCAACATCAGGAGGGTGAGAAAAGCCTTTTAACATTTTTGCAACTTGATACTGCAGCCTTTGAAGTTGGCTACCACTGTTATCATCTTTTGACGACATTGGAGAGTTAACAGCAGCTGCAACAGCTCTAGCCATTTCCTCTCTTGTCTGCATAAAAAATGAAGCACCCCAACTAGGACTAGCTGACCCTTCTTCCTTTGAAATTCCAGTCATCTGTGCCTTCAATAACATGACATTCAATGACGCAAATAAACAAGAATTTCATGTAAGCAACATGAACTCAAATAAAGTATCTTTTTAAAGTAGAGCTACAATTAATCTAAAATCCATTTTAAAAGATGAAAATTGAGGAGCATAATGACAGCTAAGAACAATTATAGTGATCAGCCACCAAAAGCTGAAACTCTTGAACACAGATTATAGTATGCTAACTCACAAGGCATTGTGTGGTAAAAGTAAAAACTTCAAATTTAGTTGCTATTTGTATCAATTACTACTCTTGTTGTATCAACCGATCAAGTGATTACCAGTTTACCACTATGTCAGAAGATATAACTAATGGCAAGATTGCAACTTTATTTGCTTAAGAATTCTCAGAGCTGCATCCAGTTTAAAGTGCTGCCCCCATTATTGGTGTCATAGGCTGGGATGTGAAGTCCATCAAATAGTAGGGGGGGAGACACTCACCAAATAAAGACAACAACTCTTAAAAGACTTTACTTAAGTGATTAAAAGTGATGTTAGCAACCTATTTTATTGCTAGTAACTGCACCAACTGAACATACGATACCAAATGAACAATGAAAGTAGTCTCTACACTGAGTCCAGAACTAATCATGCCATATCCCATTTTTCCCATGTCTCCCATACAAGCAAAAGCTTCCACATAACTAAAAAATAACTTGGATTACTTATAAAATAAAATTAACTCAACAAAAAAGCCCAAAGAGGAAGTGAGTATCTGTCATTTACAATTTTCATGCTATGCTCAATCTGTTACGCTAACTGAGAAACATAGAAGAAGAAAACACGCGCCAATTGAACGAAACAAAACACAGCCAAAAATAATGATCACAGGAAGAAAAAAAAATGGAATGGAATGGAAGCACAACATACTAGTCAGTAACAGAATCCCCCCCAAAAAAATACGATACGAATTGAAGCGGTAAAAAAATGACATAGAGAAAAAGGAAAATTGACCTCGAAATAGCAAGAGAAAAGAAGAAGCTGGAAAGCAGAGAGTTGGGGGTGGCCGTTGGCGAAGATTTAGGGAGAATAAATTGATGAAGTAGTTCGTTCAGGGAGTGTTGGGTTACGGAGTGAAAAATATAAATATATAATTGAATTTGGAGGTGATCGATGGAACAGAAAGATAGAAGAAAAAGGAAAATACAATAATAATAATAATAATAAGAGAAAATTGAGAAGTGGTTGAAGGGTGGAACGAAAGGACAGACAAGTTGAGAAAGTGATGGAACGCAAAGAGGAAGAGAAGAGAAGAGAAGAAGGTGAGTTTCTTATTTTGCACGCCTTTCTTTGTTTTGTTTTGTATTAGCCGCTGCTGCTGCTCCCTTCACTCGTTGCTATGCACTTCTAAGATTCTCTTTGCTTCGTAACAACCCCATCCAATCAATGCATCTTCTCTTTCCTTTTCTAAGGATATTATTTCCGCTCTCCAATATAATAAGCAACAATAAATTCTTTTTTTTAATATAAGTAAATTTTAATTATATATGTCTTATTTAATAAAGTTTCCTTTTTTTTATAATCAAAACCGAAGAAAATATGATAACGGTTATCTTTGCCTATTTTATTTTACTAAACTATTTAATGAGTATCTTTCTATAAATATTAACACATTTCAACCAATTATACATTAAGTATTAATAAGAAAGTGTCAGATAAATTATCACTAGCATTCCTTTATTGGTCAAGAAATAAATTATCGAAGGGAATTTAGATTTTTTTTAATTGAAATAAGTATTGGTAATTTTAAATAAATTAAATAATGCACATATTCTTAGATTAAAGAATTTTTACATAATACAAAATTCTTTAATCATAATTATTATAACGTTGATTAAATTTTATAATAATTATCTTTAAAAAAACTCTAATAAAAATTTCGTAAAACATTTTTCAACTTAAGCAACCTTTCCATATAAAAAGTACCACCAGCAGAGTTGTATGACCTAGTAAAGAAATTAAGCAATAGCATTTTTGACTAGTGTTTCATGTGATGAGAGAAAGTGGACACAATAATGTGAGGTAGTTTATGGGACATATCTAATAAATGTTTTAGAGTTTGTTTAATTTCTAAAACAAAAAAATATATTTTTATGATTATTACCAAAAAAAATAACATTTCTATTTTTTTTATACAATCTCTAAAATTAAATATTTTTTATAATAAAATTTTCCTTATAGATAATGATTTTTTATAAATAAATAAAAAACAAACTTTAAGCAATATGCTCCTAAATCTCAAGAAAAGTCACCATAATTTACTCATTATCAACTTATGGTGACGAGATCACGAGGCCGTTTCTCGAGTGGCAAAGAGGATTGTCATTTGCGTGAAAAACTGAAAATGCATGCACAGTATGGAAGGTGGATGGGGATGATAATGTTGTTTTCATCGAATTGAAAAACTTTATTTTTTTTAATCCTAATTCTGAAACCTTGAAAAACAACTGGGAAATTAATGGTAGTTGTAATTCAATGAGTAATGTTAAATGCGAAGACTTTGTTCTCCCCAATAATCTTTGGTCAAACGTGGAGGATTCAACAATTAAATGTCTCGTTTGCTTTCTCCTTATTCAATTTTAGTAAAAGATGTTTTTGAATTCCATTATTAATAAAAACCATAATACGTGACTAGCAGTATTAATTATTAACAAGGGCGAGCATATATTATTTTCTTCTCTTACTTTTCCATTGCAAGCTTATATCGTTATTATAATCGTAATTGCCGAAAAGCAAAGTCCAAATTAGTTAGGATTAGTGAATAAAAAGATGAAGGAATAGCTTGAATATGATGAAAGTGACCAAACTATGTGGACTTTTCTTTGCAGTGGTGATGTTCGTGGGGCCCCATGGGGATTATCTTCTTCTTCCATGGCTGCTGGCAAACATAATTGCATAATCTGACAAACAACTATTGGGAAAACCCTGCTTTCATTTGTACTTGTACTGTGCCGCTTGAGCTTGCAGAGTTTTTATTTACACCTCTTCGCTTCAGTGATTTGTTGAATAAAGGGAAAAAAAACATGGAAAAAGAATTATTCACTAATTTGGTCGGAGGAGACAAAGTAAAGGTTAAAAGGTGAAAGGAAATATTATGTTATATGATTCCGAAATTTAAAGGAAAAATTAAAGTATGTCAAGTTTTTTTTTTCATCCTTCAAATATTTTAAAAAATGTTTTCTTTTTAATCTTTTAAAGAGAGAATATTAATCATTATACTAAAATCCTTCAAACTTATTTTTCCATTCTTATATCGACTTCTAATTCTAAATGTTATTTTAAAAATAGATCTGTTATTAAATCATTTAAAAAGCATTTTTTCTCTTTTCTATTTTTCAATGATCAAAATTCTGTATTATTTCAACTATC
>PYAF01002407.1:2171548-2197209 GCA_007407185.1 Glycine tomentella
CATCCTCATCAAAATTTAATAAGAATCTAATTCAGTTAATTGAATAAAATATGTGAACAATTATAAATTTCCTAATGAATAATATCATTTTGAATTCTCACGAATGAATTTATACATTTAACTTTTCTTTCACAAATTTTTTTCTTTGTGTATAACCTTATTCAACACACAATTAAACACTAAATATGAATATTTTTTCTAACAAAGACTTAAAATCTTGACCTGTTACATTGAGAGAAAAACTAATAATTTTTACATTTACAAAATAGTTTTAAAAAAGTATTTCATTACATTTAACTTTTTTTCACAAATAATTTTTTTACGTGTAACCTTATTCAACATACGATTAAACATTAAATATGAATATTTTTTCTATTGATCACAATAATGATAAAGACTACTTATTTCTATCCAATCCAATCTCTCTTAGTATCAAACACTTATATTTGCTTCCAATTCACTCTCGCCCATTTTTTCATCTCCTTTTTCATTACAGCATTTGTCATATTTACTAGTTTTCTTCCTTCTTTTTATTTTTTCTATCCATCTCTCTTTTCCTTTCAATTTTACACCCCATTTTAAAAGTGTAAATTTAACATTTTCTTTTTATTATATTGGATGATTTTTCCAAATAGAAACTACATATACCGTACAAATTATAAGACCTATTAGTCACATTAAACTCTAGCTTAATTCCGCCGGTCTATAAATATATGTGGTTTCAATTACAAAGTTAGAATGAGAAAGAACTTCTGTAAACCAAGTTAGTTACACTCAAGTTGGATTTTGACTAGTATGCTAGCTTCGGAATGTGCTAACAACACATGTTGATGGGAGCGTTAGTGATATGTATGATCACAAAAACTTCAGAGAAAAGCATGTTTGGATATTGATTATTAGCAACATCGGGTAAATGACATATTTAATTAAAGCATTAATCGAGGCATGTAGCAAAGGTTGAGAACCTTGCTATTTTAGCCAAATGGAAAGTGAAAGCCAATTAACAGATGCTCTTTCGTCCTATTCTATCAATAAAATGTTTGAAAATATCATTTTAGTTTAGCCTCGTCATCATCGTAAAAAGCGGCAAGCAACCCCGTCCATACAAATATTGCAAAGATCAGTTAATAACTACACCAAATATATGGTTTTCTAAATTGATTTTTTTTTTTTTTTGAGAGAGAGAGAGACTTTACCTAAACGTAAACAAAAATCGTTTTCACATTTTGTTTTCTTACGTTATAAATTTTAACTAGAAAAAATCTAAATTATTATACCAATCTAAGTTTTCAATGATAATGAAATAAGAATTTTATTAAAATATAAAAAAATACACTTTCAACAAATCATAAGTTACCATGTCATTAAAAATTATTGACTATTGTGTCTGACAGAAAAAATATACTACTAATTATACACACTAAAATGATTTTTACAATTAAATAAGCCATATTGACCCGTCCCCCAAAATAAACTGAGTTCGTTTAAGATTATTTGGGTTCACAGATGAAGGGCTGGAATCCAAAGTCCAAAGTAGTAACTCAAGCCCAACCCTGTTATACTTCTTTTCAATATTAATTTGCCTATTCCAATAAAGAACCAAAATGCAGTCTTACCTAGATTTAACTCGCATTATTACATTTGGTGTATTTTATTTTCTTCAAATGTAAACAAAACATTAGTGTTAAAAGAATTATATAGTTTGAATTGAACGGTAATGTATAATAATTTTAAAGCATAAATATAGGTATGTTTTCAAAATTACTTTTATTATTAATTACTAGTATTTCTCAATGTATTTCTAACGCGAACTTTTTTTTTAAAAAAAAAAGATAAAACTTAAATGCAGTTCTTTAAATACTTTAATACCATAATCAAAATTAAAATTAGAGTTTCTTTCCAATAATTCACACAATAAATTATGAAGGTGGAATTATAATTTTGATTAGAAAATGTTCCAGATCAATATCTTGGACCCACCTCGATCCATATAATCATGTTAGTATTAATATTTTCTTAAAAAAATTAATAAAATTAAGTGAATTAATTATTTATATTGGTCTGTGTGGTGTGATTGATGCTGAGAATGTCTTAAATAACAAGGACAAGAGTTATTAAACATATTTAATTATGAATGGTGATTAAGTTTACCTTTAGCCCGAAACTTAGTCCAGCCAAGTGGCAATTAGAGTAAAGTGAGCAATAAGTAGAGAAGAGTGTTGGAATTGGAAAGTGAGGGATCGGAAGAAAGAAAAGGAGCAGCGGTCCATACCATTCACGCGAACATGACGATGATCATGGTGAATTGGTGAGCGATCACCGTCCAAAACCCAACTCAACCAAATAACAATATAATATCAGAGATTGAAGCTCGTGCAGAAATAATATTAATCACGTGGAATGAACAGTCAAAGCAAGCAGCATATAAGAATCCTTCAGTAATTGAACATCATCAACACAAGAGGAAAGTAAGATCGTCGGCATCATCGCCTACAACAATGGCAGATAATTCAACAGCTCAAGCTCAGGGAAGCAACACCCTATTTTCTCCTTACAAGATGGCCAAATTCAACCTCTCTCATAGGTCATAACACTCACACACCACACTTTTCATTACTTCCTATTAGTTCTCTTTATGTGCCTTAATTTCACCTACTATTTTCTTAGATCTATTCATTTGACTTGGATTTTGTGCAGGGTGGTTTTGGCTCCGATGACAAGATGCAGAGCATTGAACTGGATTCCACAGGAAGCACTTGCTGAATACTACGCTCAAAGATCAACACCGCGAGGATTTCTCATCAGCGAAGGCACCTTGATCTCTCCCACTGCTCCTGGGTATACTTTACCAATCTCTTCCCATTTTTATTCTTTTCAATCAACACTATCATAAAAAAATATACCATATTCATAATTCCATGTTTCTATATAGTAATATTTTATTGTATAATAGTGGAACTACCATCCATCTCATTTATTTTACCTGCCTCACAGGCGCTAGTTGGTGGGAATAATTTTTTTATGATTTTTAATTATTAAAAAAAGAAATCTTGATATTTTATAATGTTAAATAAATAATTCATTTTTATTTAAATGTGAAAACTATTATTGATTGCAAGACTGTGTAAAATTAGTCAGTTAAGAAAAATATTTATTCCTTGTGCTTCAACGCAAAACTATTTGTTATTGTACCATACCAAGTCTAAATATTCTTCTTTTTAACTTTTTTTCCAAAACTCCATATACTTAACCTTAATGAAATTGAACTGTCAAACAACGAGTCCTGCGCTGTAAAGAGCTCCACGTGAGTGCTGCTCGTGTTTAAAATATTGACTGCTGCAATTAACGGACTTTTATCTTTGCGTAATTGGAACGTACACTCCTAATCAATGGGGTGGATCAAGTGATGAAGATTGAAGTGTACCAACTACCAACGTAGAAACAGAAGAAAAGAAAAAGGTTAAAGATGTAACAAGTAAAAAAAAAAAATAGAAGTGAAATTGAATGTATGCAAATTGTTTTATCTTTTATGAAAACTGATTTTCGTAAGCCATTATTTTTAGGTAATAATTAAAAATAAATAAATAATTTCATTATTTAAAATTCTTGTAAATTTAATAAAAAAAATATTTTCAATTTTCTAATCATTCGTAAAAGAAGGAATACATTTTGTACTTACTTAGTACTCATTTCTTTATAATTAATTTTCTTCATTTAGTATTTTCTTTAAGGTGTGAATGTGTATGATTGGTTTGGTCATGGTGGGAGTAATATGAAAGTGGTGGTTTCATATAACAGGTTTCCACATGTGCCTGGGATATATTCAGATGAACAAGTGGAGGCGTGGAGAAACATAGTGGACACCGTGCATGCCAGAGGCAGCATTATCGTCTGTCAACTTTGGCATGTTGGCCGTGCCTCTCATCCAGGTAATTTGCCCCTCATTTTCATCCATCAATTTTGTGTTCATTCTGGTCCTACTCTAGACTCTGGAGTTAACCATTCCCTTTAAAGAGTAAACTAAGTAACTTTGATAGTTGATAAAAAAAATAATCAATCATTAATATTTTGTAGAAGAGTCATTCTCTAACTTTTTTTTTAACATACATTTCATAAAAAAGTTCATTAAATAAGAAACAAAACCTACTAAAATTTATAATTTTCAATATATTTTAATCAATAATAAGAGAATATATTCAAGACAGTGTGTTAGAAAATAGTAATATAATGTATGTGTTGACCATCGACAACTTTTCTAAAGAAAAAATTTAGGTGCAGTTGTTTAAGTATTTTTAATCTCAACAGTTTGTGTTTTAATGCAAATATATATCACATTATTAATGATTACTGAGATGAAATTCTAATTTTAATTAAATGTTGTTCCTTACTTAACTCACTCTACAGAGCCAAATGTTTAATACTACATTTTTAGATTTGACATAGCTGATTTTAATGAATTGCACCGAAAGTTATGATTTGTTATTTTCTTGATGTTATATTGCTTTTCAGTTATCTGTTTGTTCAGTGATTCACTCATTTTGCACTTCCATTGATTGCTTTACTCGTGAAACAGTGTATCAACCAGGTGGGGCTCCACCCATTTCGTCCACCAGCAAGCCCATATCAGCGAGGTGGAGGATTCTGCTGCCCGATGGGTCCTATGGTGTGTATCCAGAGCCTCGTGCACTTGCCACTTCTGAGATACCTGAAATAGTGCAGCATTATCGCCAGGCAGCAATTAATGCAATTCGAGCAGGTTAGTTTCTTGAATTCTTACTAAATATTCTGAATTAAGATTATGTTAATGTATGTGTTGAAACGCAAGTGTCTTTAGATTGTCATCATGACATTATGTAAAATGTGTACATGATCTGCTTCCATTTCCTGATCTATTTTTCTTGTAATTTCTAAGAAAATTAAAGGAAGAGACATGATGGTGATGATATGTTGCGTTTTTAATTCTCCTTTCGTCTCATTTTTTAAGGACTTTATAGTAGATTCCAATTCCAAGTGTTAGAAAAGTAAAGTTGGCCTATCCATTTTTCTTTTTGTACAATGGTGGCAATACATTATCCAAAATTTCCACCACTTGTTGACTCTACTGGGTTAAGGTTGGCCTGGCAATGCATCTTAGTGATACGTTCTTGCCTTCTTGGCACATATAATGTTGCATAACACCAGTTTCAATGCAGCTGGATGGATATTAATTAGTCTATAGATCTATGCTGTGGAGTTCTTTAGATTACTAGCTTGTGTTAGCGGGTTTGTTAAATGGAACACAATTCAAACCAGTTTTTAACATTTAGTTTTCAGAAGCTGAAGACAAAATTTCACCATCAGTTGTTATTTGGCTATTATTATTGAGGCATATATGATGAAATGTGACATATACAGGTTTTGATGGAATCGAGATTCATGGGGCACATGGTTATCTCATTGATCAATTCTTAAAGGATGGAATCAATGATCGAACTGATGAATATGGTGGATCACTAGCAAACCGGTGCAGGTTCCTAATGCAGGTGATTCAAGCTGTTGTTTCTGCTATTGGGGCGGAAAGAGTTGCTGTCAGAATTTCACCAGCAATTGATCACCTTGATGCCATTGACTCTGAACCACTTAAGCTAGGCTTAGCAGTGGTGGAGAGACTCAACAATTTCCAGAAAGAACTGGGCAGAAAACTCACTTATCTTCATGTTACTCAGCCTCGATACACAGCATATGGCCAAACCGAGTCAGGTAGACCTGGGAGTGAAGAGGAGGAAACTCATTTGATGCAGAACTTGAGAAAGGCTTATGAGGGAACATTCATGTGTAGTGGTGGATTTACTAGGAAGTTAGGAATGGAAGCTGTAGCTGAAGGCCATGCTGACTTGGTATCCTATGGTCGTCTTTTCATCTCCAATCCAGACTTGGTTTTAAGGCTTAAGCTTAATGCACCTCTTACCAAGTATAACAGGAAGACATTTTACACCCAGGATCCTGTTATAGGATACACAGATTATCCTTTCCTGAGCAAAGAAAGTGAGACACAGGAACCAAGGGCACGCCTTTAACTGTAATGTTCTTTGACTTTTTGAGTTTTGATATTGTCATATGTATAATTAGAGTATCCCAATCTCAATTGAATGTCTTCATTATGAAAATCTTATATACTTTACCCCCAAAAATTGCCTGACATAATTTCTTCGGCCTGTATATCTATCTAGATCGCCTGCAAGCTGAATCTCTGTACTTATTGTTGAATTACTTTGTATAATAATTTTAATCCAATGTCTGTCTGTCTGTCCCTTTCTTAATATAGGGAACTATCTTGCTTTTTTCTTTTTTCAGCAAGAGATTAATGATGTAACCAATGAAACCTGGGAAAATTATAATGCTACTATATAGCTTCTGTCTCAGTAAAAGCACGATGCAGTCATGTAATTTTTTATTTTTATTTTTTTGTAGATTCAGGCTATCTATGCCATTACAAGTGGAACCTATTTAATATACTTTATTTTTTGTTGATGGTAAAATAAGCTTATAATAACATTCTGAAATTCTTTCAATAAAAAAAAAAAATTAATGTTCTGAAATCTGAAATTTGGATGTAAGCGAATTATACTCAATCCACTAATTCATATAATTCAATCCAATCTAGTTATATTTGTACGGATTGAGTTGGATTTTTTAGTATACTAAAATTAAAATTGGGTTGCATAATAAACTCTTGAATTTCAAATCCGGTGACTCAAGCCAACTTGACTACATAATAAATATATAATAAAAAATAATCATATTTAAATTTACCTTAAATTATAATATTAGATATATAAACATTTTTGTTCCAAAATCATGTATAAAAATTTAAACCAAGTGAGGTACTAATAACTTATGATAAGAATAATTTTATTAAAAATGTATATAACACAAGATTGTTGTTTTAGTTAATATATTTTTGTCATATTACCTGTTGAGTGAAAAAATCTTTTTAAAAAAAGCATGAAAGAATAAAACATAAAATTACTTATATGTTCACTTTGTCTCTCATAAATTACTCTTATAAGTTAATTTATTTTCTTAAAGAAAGATAAAAAAATTACAGGCATGTATTTGAATATATTTATATATTAATCAAATCAATTATGTGCATTTTAATACATTTTATTTTATAATCCTAACGTATTCGGCTTAGGTCCACGTGGGTTAGGGCCGAAAATGATCCACGGAACAAATGGGTCACATATATAAACGTTTCACAGGACAAAAGAGCCCAGAAAGCCCCATGGGTTAAGACTGATGCATGAACCAAAAAATTCTTAGTACATGCAATTATACATAAGCACTCTATTATATAAATAAAAAATGCAATAATTCAAATCAGATTGCAGGAACCGAATTAAAGACCATAATGTGAATGTCTTTGATGGGGAAAATGCATCCATTGATTTGACCAGAATAATCAATCAGGTCCTTATGTGAGGGTTTATTTTTCTACACCAACCATTTTCTAATACATTTAATATGTATAATATAATATTAATTTTATTTTTCTCGTAATACGTAAGTTCATACAACATATATCATTCAACTTTTTACGGATTAGTGATTCGTATGAATTATATAGATTATCAAACCATATAACTCTTACGGATCACACATATAACTTTTACGAATCAATGATCCGTAAGAATGTAAAATTAAAAATAAAAAAATATGCTAAATATATTGAAATTATGTTGGATTTAGAACGTATGACTCCTTATGTGAATGTAAAAAATGGAGGCGCCGAGGCCCAACATAGAAAGGCAGGTAAAAAAGAAAAAAGTCAAAGAAAGAAAATAGTGGGGAAACAAAAAGCTGCAGTCACGTGATATTTTATTTTAATTTCTCACTTAAACAATTTTGAGTCATTTCAATTTATTAAGTTGGACGGTTAAGATTTTAGTCTAGCTTAAACCTCTGCGGAATCCATCTGAGTATTAGAACTTGGCTCGATTTTGGGTTTGATGTATTTTTTGTTTCAACTATATATACTTTTTTAAAAATAAATTGTCCAACACTAATTATTATAAAAAATATTGATTCAAATAGAAAATGAATCTTATCCTCCTCCCTTCTGTATTTATATACAAGTTAATTACTTCTTTTTTCAACTTTTCCTTTTAAGAAAGAGTAAAGGACAAAATCAAATATGAGTGTATATTTTCTTTCAAAAATTTGATAAAACATTGACGTTAAAAGAATTATTTTTTGAAGGGTAATCTATAATATTTTTAAGCATGTATAAACATAGGTAAGCACTTAAAATTTAAGAAATTAATAATTGATAAGTTATTTAATTTTGTAAGAGAATTTCTTTAAATATGTTTGGCTCAACTTCTAATTTTGAAAACAAGGATAAAAAAGAAGAGAACAAAGTTTAATTGATAAGTTATTGAATTTTTTAAGAGATTTTCTTTAAATATGTTTGAGGAAAAAGTTAAGTCAAATACTACTGTATATTATTTTTTCAAAATTTGATAAAAACATTTAAAAGTAATGTATAATAATTTTTAAAGCATAAATATAGGCGCTTTTAAAAATTTAATAAACCATCTATGTTTAAAAGTAATTTTACTATCATACTAAAAAAAGTAATTTTTTATTATTGAATTTGTATACAAATTTAACGTAATTTATATTTTAATTAATTTATTAATTGATATCTTAAAAATAATATCAGCTCAAGCAGAAACGATGTTGGGTAGGTATTAGTGTAGGCGCAGGAATTGATTAAGAGGCTGGCGGGTTGAAAAGAAAAGTTACATCATGCATGATGACATTAGAGGCAAAAGAAGAATAGTCTTACTAATATTTTGCCATTAATAAATAACATCCCATTTTGAACGTGGCGAACCGACCACACGTTCGTGGAAGTCAAACCGCGTGAGTTCCCAATGAATATATCCCATGCAGTATATATATAGCAAAGTTGATCCTTTGTTGATTGCATAATTGAACATATCCATCAACACTAGAACAATGGCAGATAACTCAATTACCTTATTTTCTCCATACAAGATGGGGAAATTCAACCTCTCTCATAGGGTGGTATTGGCTCCCATGACCAGATGCAGAGCGCTCAATGGGATTCCATTGCCAGCGCATGCTCAATACTATGCTCAAAGATCAACACAAGGTGGATTCCTCATCACTGAAGGCACCTTGATCTCTCCCACTTCTTCTGGGTATTGCATTTCTTCTTCCTTTATTTACTACTACTATATTTTCTTACAGATATATAGAAGCTGTGATTGCATTGATTAGTAATTAAGAAGACTTTAATTTGATCACATGCAGATTTCCTCATGTTCCCGGGATATATTCAGATGAACAAGTAGAGGCATGGAGAAATGTAGTGGACGCCGTGCATGCCAAAGGCAGCATTATCTTCTGTCAACTCTGGCATGTTGGCCGTGCTTCACATCCAGGTAACATTCATCCATGCCCCTTAATTATTCTAACCCTCAATTTGGTGTCCTTTTCTTTAGATTCTTACATAACTGATTCTAATTGGTTATAATAATAATAATAATAATAATAATAATTTGTGTTTGATTTCGCTTGCTTAATTGATTTTAATTTTTAAGTCTAAAATTAATTTTAAGTCATTTTTTACATATTTAATTTCAGAATTCAGAATTGATTCTGATATTAAACAACTTTAAATATCTTATAAGTTAAAACAGAAACAATTTTACTAAATTTTACTTTAAAATCAAGGCCATCAACACTCTTCCAAACATACTTTATACCAAAAGGGTTGGTCGTGAACTCCATTCTTAATTTTGCACACAAAAAAATATGTGCATATATCATAACATCCTTAATTATGTTTTGATATGATATGACATTCAGTTTTTCAGTTATCTATGTTTGTTCACTCATAATTTTGCACTTTCATTGATTGCTTTACTTGTGAAACAGTGTATCAGCCTGGTGGGGCTGCACCCATTTCGTCCACCAGCAAACCCATATCAGACAAGTGGAAAATTCTCATGCCCGATGGCTCCCATGGGGTCTACCCAGAGCCTCGTGCTCTTACCACCTCTGAGATATCTGAAATAGTGCACCATTATCGTCAAGCAGCTATTAATGCAATTCGAGCAGGTAATTCATTATATTATTAGTTAATTTGCTTCAATAACATCTACTAATACTTTTTTATATTAATTCTTACTATTAAACTATCAAGGCATGCATATATGATGAAATATGTGGCATATATGTACAGGTTTTGATGGAATCGAGATTCATGGAGCACATGGGTATCTCATTGATCAATTCTTGAAGGATGCAATCAATGATAGAACAGATGAATATGGTGGATCATTAGAAAACCGGTGCAGGTTCTTAACGCAGGTGGTTGAGGCTATTGTCTCTGCAATTGGAGCGGAAAGGGTTGGTCTCAGAATTTCACCAGCAATTGATTTCAATGATGGCTTTGACTCTGACCCACTTGGGCTAGGCATAGCAGTGATTGAGAGACTCAACAATTTGCAGAAACAAGTGGGAACAAAACTCGCTTATCTTCATGTTACTCAGCCTCGGTTCACACTCTTGGCGCAAACCGGGTCAGTGAGTGAAAAGGAGGAAGCACATTTGATGGAGAAATGGAGAAAGGCTTATGAGGGAACATTGATGTGTAGTGGTGCTTTCACTAGGGACTCAGGAATGGAAGCTGTTGCTCAAGGCCATGCTGACTTGGTTTCCTATGGTCGTCTTTTCATCTCCAATCCAGACTTGGTTTTAAGGCTCAAGCTTCATGCACCTCTCACAAAGTATAACAGGAACACATTTTACACTCAAGATCCTGTTATAGGCTACACGGATTATCCTTTCCTCAACTCAACAACCTAGACAAATTAAGTAACTATCTAAGTGCACGTACGCCCTTAATTTTAAATTTTTAATCTCCATTTGCCTTTCTAAATAATGTTCATAACATTCAAATTTGTATTCGTATACTTGTTAGAATGTTTAGATCTTATGCCAGTATGCACATTTTAATTTCATTCCAATTTGTATTCGGTATTTCATTTAGAATAAAATAACATATATAAGCTCTTTGCCCTTAAAAAATAATAATAATGAGAATTCTCTTGTTTGATCTACATATTTACTAGTCTATTTTACATTTCAATTTCTCTCTAAACCACCTGTTATTTTCTTTCAAACTCTCGTAGCAGATTAACTTTATTAAACTGTTAAAAGATAAAAATTACTATCTTAAAAGAAATTAAATTAACATTTTTCTATACAAATAAAAATATATATAGAGAGAGAGACGGACAAGTAAATATTGCCTAACGTAATTCTTCCGAATTAATCTATAATTCGTGCAAGCTGCAATTTTTTATAACAAAACACTTAATAACGTCGCCTGAGAGATTCGAACTGTCGCGGGGAAACCCCATGTACTTAGCAGGCACACGCCTTAATCACTCGGCCAAAGCGACAGTTTTAATATGTTGGCTTATTCTCAAATTATTACAATAATTTTTAATATCTATCAGTTCATTCTCAGTACAGTGAACTATCTTCATCATTTTCCAGCCCGAGATTAATTATATAACAATTAACAAATGAACCCTTGGAAAAGTATAGATCGTCCTAAACAATTTGTTTATAGTAAAAGTAACTTGATACGTTCTAACTTGCCTAATTTGTTAATCATCCAAGTTTTTTCTGTCACAAACTTAGTCCGATTAAAAAACCTTTAAGGCTTCAAGGAACTGTGAAGAATATGAGCTAGATGATGTATCTTACATGTCTGAGTCTTGGTTTTGGGTTTAATGGATTATCAACTCTTGTACACAAATAATGTGACCCGACACAAATTAAAAATACGGCAAATGATAATTCAAATCTCCCTATATTAATAAATATCCCTCCATTTCTAGTCCTAACTGAATGCGGAAAACATTGTGACTTGTCTAAGACATATTAGTGTTTGTAGTGTATATGCTCTTGTGGTACATGTACTCAGTGCTACACTTTTCCCTAATTAAGAAATAATTCATACATCCTCTACGTCCTGATTTTTTATTTGCCTATTCAATCAATTTCTAATGTCAGTTACCGCACGATGATTTTCTTTATGCTAGACTGTAGAATCATTGAATTTTTTTTTTAACTCAATGGATTTGAAAAAGTGGAAGACATAGGCTCATGAATAATTTGTACACATATGAGAAACCTACACCTTTTTTCTTGAGAGGTCTATTTTGGGTTCATACATCTCTGACAATTTTAGCAGTCATGCAGTGCTTCTCTTGGCAATATCTCACAGACGCAATCGACAAGGACATTGATGTTATGACAATGAAAGTGATATCAAAGCCACCCTTTTGTTGAATTTGGTAGGGAGTGAATGGCCACTGTTGAATGAGAACCTTATCCTTAGGATTTTGAAGCTAGCTTTGCATGGTAGGAGGGACCATTGACCAAGAGCAAGGGATGATGATTAAATTATATGAAGATCTTTCATTCTTTCAGTTGCATGTCAGGGGACACAAGAAGTAGACTTTTTTGCCAGGTTCCCTAGAAGATGGGGAATTTAAGCCAACCGCATATATATGTCCACGCAAATAAGACTTGCAGAAGGGATAGCTGTCAAAATGTCTTTTTATGCCCTTAATTTCTTTCTTTTGCAATGTGGACCATGTGTTCTTCATTTTTTACTGCATATCCTGTACATATGGATAACATTTAACATTACATTTACACTCTGGTTTCAGTGGTTTGGTAAGTACGTAGAAAAGTAAAAAAAAAAATATGAATGTCCATTCTTGAGTTAGCTCATTAGGATAACATAAATAGTAAGTGTACAGGATCTGATCTGAAATGCATTTCACCTTTTTTTCTATTTTCTTTCCTCCCCAAAAAAAAAAAAGCATTGAATAGTTGATATTTTGACATGATTACCGGCTACTAGCTAACCGATCATTTGTTTATGATCGTCGGGGCACCACAAGAGTCATTCAAATATGAACCTGTGGAAAATACCAATGTAATTTATTTCGTTATCATCAGAGGCAGTCTGTTGAACATGTTGAGTGTTACAGAAGGCTCATGGTATTTTTCCATCATTTACAGATCATGATTGAGTAGTCGAGAAGAGAAAATGTTTTTGGACACGGTAAAATTTGAATAACTGTTTCACTTAAGAGACCCCAACTCGAATTAATAGTAACGGAATAAACAACTTTGTATAACAATCAGCAGGTTCAGTCCCTAAATGTTTCCATTTAGGATAGTAAAAACTAATTGTGGCACGTGTACCGGTTGTTTCAAGTCCTAGAAGTATAATTAAAAATCAAATTCACTATTACTACTATATTTTTATTTTGGTACAATGGCGGCACTGAGATTAGATATGCAAAATAACTACCCAACGCCCTTTATTGACTCGGCAATCCTTTTCCCTAATTGATTTTTTGTGATTTCATCTGTTTGATCACTTAATCTAGACACAAGTTGAGATGAGGAAACATAACACTACTCAATGGAAACTCTAGTTGATGAAAATATAATGCCACAAAACAATCTATTGGTTGAGTAGTTGATGATGTTAAGGTTAGGAAAATAAAACTATATTTGGCTACAAAACACTAGAAAGATTAGACGAAAAATTGCCAATGGATTTAAATTTTGTAGTGTCCAAATATTACATTTTCACTTTTACCCTTAAACCCCCAGTGCTTTTAATGTTCTCTATTCGTCCATTACTAAGTTCTGCATAAATATGAATATCACAATGAGCATGGTTGTTCAATGTTCCCTCAAGACAGATTGAACCGGAATTAAAAAGAACCACATCAACCAGAAAGAGATTTGAGTTTAAGCCATTACCAATAATCACGCATGCAGATTAGAGCACCAGAGCACTAAGAAATAATATCTTTTACAGTAAAAGAAGATACTCGAAAGATGCCTGTTTTCCATTGCATTCAAACAAAAAGTAGGTCCTTGTTGTTATCTAGGGAAAAAGTTGACATTCACGTGCATCAATCCTAGCTTAAATTCTGTCGTTTATAGCTATAGGTGAGAAAAATCTATCCATTTTAAACCATATTGAAGCAATTCAATCAATGGCAATGGTAAAAAAGAGGTCCATGCCCTCCCCTCTAACAATATATAATGTAACCAAACCCCTTATCAATACTACTTAACAGTTAAGTTGAGAACATACCCAATCTACAATAAACGATGATTCTCATTATCTCCCTCATTTTTTCTCTTCTCTCTTTCTCCCATGCTTCTGTCCTAGATTTCTGTGTTGCAGATTATGCAGGTCCTATTGGCCCTGCAGGATATTCCTGCAAGAAGCCTTCAAAGGTCACAGCAGATGATTTTGCTTACAGTGGCCTTGGCATTGCCGGTAACACCTCAAACATTATCAAAGCTGCAGTGACCCCTGCATTTGATGCTCAGTTTGCTGGTCTCAACGGCCTCGGCATTTCCGCGGCACGTTTGGACTTAGCAGCAGGTGGAGTTATACCACTTCACACTCATCCTGGAGCTTCAGAATTACTTGTTGTAATTGAAGGGAGCATCCTGGCTGGATTCATTTCTTCTGCCAACACTGTCTACCTCAAAACTCTTAAGAAGGGGGATGTTATGGCATTCCCTCAAGGCTTGCTTCATTTCCAAATCAATGCAGGCAAATCTTCATCCCTGGCAATTGTAAGCTTCAGTAGCTCCAATCCTGGTCTACAAATTCTGGACTTTGCTTTGTTCAAAAGTAGTTTCCCCACACCATTGATAGTACAAACCACTTTCCTTGATGCTGCTCTGGTGAAGAAGCTTAAGGGTGTTCTGGGAGGCTCAGGCTAAACCATGGGAAGTTATCCATGAAAGAGACTGAAGTCAAGCAAGCATATTGTCTATTACCTTTAAGTTTATTTATCTCCTTGGTCTACAATTTGGATTAGTATGCATGTGTAGGTAGAACTCTTCTTTCAGCAGGCTTTGTAGTTGAGTAATAAACTTAAGCTGATTTGGTTGTTGTTGTTGTTGTGATGTTTATTGTTATCAAGTTTCAGTTGAAGCAGATGATTTCGTACTTGAGAAAATTGAGCTATGAGATGAATTTAATATATGGCCTATTCTCGTGTATTTTTTTATTAGTAATAACTGTAAAAAATAAAATCTAGAACACTTGTAGTTGTAATCCAACAATCTATAAATTTAAATTTGCTTTTTCCAAAAATCCGTGAATCCCACTTATTATTAAGTACTAGGTCTTACAAGTATTTTATGCAGTAATAAGGAATGTTTTGTTATCGTATTTTATTTTTTATAATATGAAATGAAGCAGATGTTTGAATTTGACCCAGATTTTTAAAACAAAACACATGTTCTATCTTCAACTCACAAGGAAAGAAGAAATTCAATGAGCTGTTATGTTTTTTTATGGATACATCACTGTTGAGCAGATGGGGGTGATGTATTATAAATAACAGCATTGCTAGCAAGACGATTTCTAATGTAGTTTTTTGACACTTTTTATTATTTAGTAAAATTTATATACGACCTATTAAACGTCTCTAACTCGTATTTTCAATTTACTATTATTAGATAAAAATTTATATAAAGACGTTACTTCATTTTGATGAATTTCACACAATAAATAAACAATATATTAAAAGAAATATTTTAAAGAATACATTGCTAGTATTACTCTTCTAAACAAACTAGATTTTTATTTTCATCTTATTGTACAATAAGAATATAACTTATTCAGTCCCAGCCCTTGCTATTGATACAAGTATTGAATAAAATTTAATCAAGAAAGAAAAAAAAATCATTCAAAAGTGAGGTTAGAGATGAGGTTTGCTTAAAAATGTATGGTGTTTAATTTCTATTGTATTGACAGTGGTATACTCTGGCCTGTCCGTGCTTGATCCTTAATTTTAATGATGTAGCTATGAATCTCAGATTCTTGCCCCCACCTTGGCCATTTGTAATCTTATCCCAACAGCCAGGCAATTAATAGCACCTTACCAGATAGCCCAGCACATTGCTATCTCCTCAAGACAGAAGGGTTAAAAAAATATCACGGCATAGCGACAACGCCTTTTGATTACAGCTCGGCCATGCCATCAAAAGACAGACAACCTTCAGGGGAGTCTCTACTACTATCTTGATTCACAAATACATCCTGGCAGAGGATTTGCATAAAAACTTTCCTCCAGTTTTGGAAATTCTCCAGGCTCCCTTGGATATGGAGCACCAATTCGGTCTGTGTGAAGCTTTTTTACCTTGGAGCTGAACTTTTTCCATGAAATTTTTCCTTCATCCAACTGATCAACAAGTTTAACAAAATTCATCCTGCATCAACCATTGGAATCAATTATAGTGAGAATGAAAAAGAATCAGTTGCCACAGATCTAAAATGCATATCACTAAATCATCAATGTTGAAGTAATGAAGAAGAAATAGGTTACAAATATATTACTTGTCTGGATTGACGGTCTTCTTGAAGTCTTCAAAGCGCCTATGACCTTGTACGGCCTTTGCCATATTTCCATCATAAGTGTAGAGAAATACATCACTCTTAAGGGCAACAACATAGTCTAAACCAGCCAACATGTTCTGATGATTCTTGAAAGGATTCAACTCTTCTTCAGATGACAGAGAGGAATGAGAGAAAATGTTTGGGAAATCATCCTCAAGATATTTCATACTTCCTCTTCCATATGCTTCTCCAGCTACCAGAAAAATCCTGGTGTGTGATGGAAAACCCAGTGCTCTAAGTAATAGGGACGTTTCCCTTGGAGTTAACGGACAACCTCCAAGCAATCTCCTCTCGGTCCCATTAATCTCCTTTTCCTTCCAGTGACTGACTTCATATCGCATCTGTCTCAGTTCTTCATCTTCTTCTTCAGTCAAATTGTGACTGCAGCCTGTAAATGCAAGCATATCCTTCTAATATCTATAACAAATTGTGATAACATAAGGTTAGAGGCATAATATTTATTCAAACTTGACAGGAATACAAATATGTTTTATGAGTTAAGAAGCTGAGGTCATCGATTGAGTCCAAAATTAGGGTAATGCTCGGGACTATTATTCCATGAGACAACTTATGGAATCTGATTCAATCAGACAGTTACTTAAACTCTAAGTGCATATCATATGCAAAAATATAGTAGCAGTTCAAAACATCTGATTCAATCTGAAATGGACATTGATGATTAATCAAACAGCCAATAAGCAGCAAAAGAACTGTAGGGTCCAAATCTTTGACTTTCAATTAAAAAAAAGTTCAATAAGGAAGCAGTTCTAAACATAAACAAAATCTAGCCATGTCCAAATTTTCATGATCAAAATGAGGAAAACTTTCATGTCAATGGGTCCTTCAAAAAGAAACATGCTATTTTACTTTGATCTTATTATAAATCCATGTAGGTTCAAGTGAAAGATCACTTTTCAAAGAAATAATAGATCATTCCATAGGTTCTTATTAACACTGGATCCAGCTTGGGAAACCCAACAACAAAAGTGATCTCTAAGTCCTTGTAAACCCCACACTAGAATTTTATTCTTCCAATGTGGGGCTCAAGTCCATACCTAGCAATTGGATCCTAATATTCTACCACTAACCTTTTGACTAGTCCTAGGCAAACATTGCTATGTCAATATCACCATTCATGCTCGTTTGCAACTAAGAGATATGGTGAAAAGGTCTAACACCAATTGATAAGAATCTTGGAAAAATCATACCACAAAAGCTAACGTTTGCAGCTAGAGCACCCAGGACCTTATAAATCCCACAGCAAAATCTCGTACTTCCAATGTGAGAATCAAATCCCGTGTCTTTGAATTGGATCATAACCCCCACTCCCAACCCTTTCTTTTCCATCTTAGATTATCTCCCACAAATTCATATGTATGCATAACAAAAAGTAAGAGAGAGAGGCAGAAATAAGATCCAGCCTTATTGTTTGTTTCAAAATATTAATTGTAACTTGCCTCAGATGAAGGGCAAGATAAGGATTTCCATTCTGTTGCATTCTAGATACCAGTATGTTTCCAAGTTCTTCAACTGGAGCTGAATATTTCAATGCTCTGTAATTTACACGGCATCTTAGTTTCTGTATGGAACGTGGAATGTCATTGTTATCAAGCCTGGAATCGGTATGAGTGAAATACATCACTTTGTGCTGCTTTAGGAGGGGAAGAACTTCAGTCTTATAATAAGGAACCTGTAAATAAGCATTATGTATATATTCAATTATGGTTATTAGAAACATTATGAAAAGGCATACAATGATATAGTGTGCATAAAATTCAAGCATTATGATACAATGCGATTCAAAATAAATATGATGACATATATAAAGCTATCATTTGATAGTGATATTTTCATGTTCTTAAAATCTCAACTGGCAACCTAAAAGACCACGTGGATGGATGACTGACTTCAATAAGAATGCAAAAAATCAATTAATCAGACATATCTTTCCAGATTTGAAAAAGAAGTAATTGAGTAGACAGGTTATGTTGACCTTTGACCAAGATATTGGAGTTTTTGGGAAAGGCTCAATTCCAGTATAGGCAGGAGGTAATTTCTCAACTATGTGGACATCATCCTTCAGCATATTAATAAAATGCTTCCAATCAAACAAATCCTTGAAGCCACTGCAAATATATTGAAACAAATTAAGCTGTAGACCACATAAAGTATTCAACAGGAGAATGGAAACCCATCGCTTGATAACAGTGATAATTTGAAAAAATGATAGCAAAAGGTAGAATACATAAATGAGAGATTAAGAAAACCAAACAGATCTTTCTGCCAACAGTAACCTTTCCATTAAAGAAAAACTCGTTATAATTGTCTAGAAAAAGATGTTAATTGTAGGATTGCAATTGATGGCATGCTACTAAAAATGATGCAGAAGTACTAAAGGAATAAAGCTATATTTCTACAGCATCTCTTGCACATAGTTAATCATCTGCAGTTCTACTATGCCATGATTTGAACATGAATAACACTGTATCTTATATCAATGTCAATTCATCAAGATAATCACCATTAGTTGAAACTAAATACTCCCTCCGTCTCTAAATATAAGACTTTTTGACTAATTCACACCCTTTAAGAAAGTTGGTTAATATAGTTAGTAACATTAAATTTGTTAACAATTTGTATTATTTTGCCAAAATTACCCTTAAGTTTATTAGGACTCATAATCTCTCTTTCCACTTAATTGCTTTCACACCTAATTAGTTAATGTGTGCTAATCTTCTTATCCAATCCTTATAAGAGAGATAATGTATTTATCTTTTAATTATATAGCATTTATTGTAAATTATTAAAGGGTATTTGGGTCAAAAAATAATTAACGCAAAAGGCTAGTTGAAAAGAGTCTTGTAACAAGGGACAAATAAAATTGAAAAAAGTGTCTTATATTTAGGGACGGAGGGAGTATTGTTTTAGGCTAGTAAGAACCAAGGACACTGTACATTTGTTAAGAGATCCAATTATCTAATTACATATTAGGAAAGGGGGAAAAAACCTGTCATCAGCCCAGTAGGAGGTGTGATCAAGAGAAGGAAGAACAAGTGTAGCCTTCATAATCTTAGCAACAGCAACCATATCACATATCTGCAATCAAATGTATATTGAGAAATTAGGTTATGCTTGTCGCCTAACTTTCGATAATTTACCATCAGAAATGAACACAGCCTGACCCCAAATCTCATCTGATTCAGGCCACCATTTGCATTTACAAAAATGTAGCCATTGGTCTTTGCATCTAGCTCTGCCAAAAAAGAATGTTGAAAGTGAGAAGAGGCAAATCTTGGAATAACCAACCCATTGCATGACAAGAGAAAGGAGTATACTTGATAATAAAACTTCATACTTTTATGATTACTTGGAAGATCTATGCATTTGGTAAAATTGTCACTGTTGGGTTTGGACCAGATCCCTGAATCCTGAATAAAAAGTAAACTTTCATAAACAAAGAGGCAAAGACATGTCTTTATAGGCCTATAAACAACCATTTTCTTTTCATGCAATGTATTTCCTTGTTTTATTTGAGAACCAAACAAAATTAAGTCCATAAACTTGAAATACAGGACTTACTTCAGTCGTGGCAGTATGGCTGACATCTACTCCTGTTGCTACTGTTTTTAATGTTCGTTCAACGTCACTTGCTCCCCCCCTATATGCATAACCAAGGGAGCTTTTGTCCATTAGATTTAGACTAGCAATGGAGTCAGATAGTTCCTGATAAAATGGTAAAATAATTTACTAGGTAAGATAAGAGATGCAAACACCACCCCACCCCACCCCAAAAAATATTATAGTAAGACAAAAGAATACATGCAAATAGTTTTCATATCAGATCATGATATATCTACTTCTTATTCCCTTCCAGATATCTACCTAGCTTATTTTCACAATTGGACAATATGAGTAACTCGCTATCTTCAGTAAACAGCAATAAATTCACAACCTGGTGCACAAGCCGAGACTTCCACCAAATGGATAAACTCAATTGTGTTAAAATGTGGGACATAAATTATATAATATTCTGCAACAGTTTAGAAAGTGGGGCATTCCCGCTGCTAGTCCAAACAACCCAGTTGCTCAAATAAAACCAGATAGTTCCAAACACAAAAATAAATTACCAATACTCACAAAAGGACACGAATAAAAGGCAAAGTGCCCAGTTTTAGAACAAAGATCACAAACTAAAAGCTGAATTAGAAATCCCACATTTTGCAAAATTACATTTTTCGCTCATGAGAATTGAAGATTTCTTATAAATAACGCCAAAATTTCAACAACGGATGTCTAGATCAGATGAAACTAAATCAAATTTAAGGAACTAACTCAAACTTTCTGCAGCAACAAAAATAGATCCACAAGAAGCATAATAAAATAGACAACGCCCCCACTACAGACAAATTTATACATAATAAAAAAAACTCGGCTCCTCCCAAAGTTAAAATCTTGACACCAGTCTTCCAAAAACTTGATGAACCGCTATCACACTAAAATCATAACATCATCAATAAATGTCGGTAAACACTTAAAACTTGCCAGCTGGCAGAGTAAGATAATTCTATGGTGCTAACCTTATTGGATTGAGTTATTTCAATAGCAGATCCAAGCCAACCAGTGGCACATATCTTGAGAACACCCATGAACAAGCACACTCCACAGAACACTAAGAACATCCAGTGCCCAATTTTCTTCCTTTCTCTCAACCCCAAATCCTCAACGATGGACGCAAGGGGCTTCTTCAGCAACCCTCTCACGTGCACTCTCTGGGTCACGTGATGGTGGCTGTGCTTCCCCACCGGCACACCCTCCGCCGCTTCCTCCGATCTGGGCGAGTTGATTTGAAGCTCAATCTCGCCGCCGCCACTGCCTCCGCCGCCGCCGTGGGAAGTGGTGGTGGCGGTGTTGTTGCTGTTGTTGTTACGTTTGAAGGAGTGGGCGCGGCGAGTCATTGGACCGGAGAAACGCGGGCTGTTGACTCGCTGGGAGACCCCATCGGAAGTGTTGTGATGGTTATTCGATTCAGAGAATATCGCCATTGGAGTTAACAGTGAAGCTTCTTTTTCTCTGCACTTGTATATTTGTACTATTTATTCATTTTCTTCTCTCTCTTCTTTATTACGCGTCTCAAATTCGGGACATATGCACTGCTTCAAAGATTGTTCCTTCCTGGTCCTTTCTTTTCTACTTGGAAAAGAAAAATTGAAAAACAAAATGTCTCAAACTTGAAGATGGTAATGATTCATGTCTTTGATACTAATTGACATGACCGCTACTTATAATTAAGGAAAGGTGGTAGTTGTGCGTGTCTGTTTTAGGATGTACTAATATTAACTAATTAATAAAATTTGAGTTTCTATTCTAATTTTAAGAAATATTATAAATAATCAACATGGTTTAATTGGTAAAAATCATCTTTCACCAAATATTTTTTTGGTTAGAATCTTACTAATACTACTTACAAGGACATATTGGGTACCGTTTGGGTGTGAAGGGTAAAACTAACTTAGTCAAACAAAAAAAAATTATAAATTTTTCAAAGTGTCTTGTCAAACATATTTCATGTTTTTTCAATTTAGTAAAAGAAAGGGAAAAAATGAAAAGAAAGAAAATGCATATGGAAAGTTAGATGATTTGATAGGAAAAAAATGTAACTTATTTAATTGTATAAGAAATATGATAGAAATGAAAAATAAATATGTGTATACAAAAGGATACATAAAGTGAGTTTTTTTTTTTCTGAACATAATTCATTTTATATTTAATGTTTAATCGGAATTTAAATTTGATCCTATTTAGTTAAAAAATAAAAGTTACTATCATTTATGTTATTTATTGTTGATTCTCTAACACGATATTTTATAAAAAAAATAACATTTCTCATGCTTTATTTTCAATTGTTATGAGTGGATAAAAATTATGAGGAATCTAAAAAATAAAAACTTTCTTTCCATTTTTTGTTATGATAAATATGGGGAATTCATTGGGAAAAAAAAAGAAGCTTTCTTTCCATTCTCACTACAAGAGCAAGCAAATATATTTCAAAAGTTTTCATTTCTCTTCTATCTACTCCTTTCATTTTCTGCACAAAGAAACCAAGTGATAAAATCTGCCTTGATCCTGATAAACCCTCAAAACTTAACAAAGCTAAACCTTTTTTTTGGAAAATAATCATTTATTCGTATTAACGGAAGAGAGATTCATAAACAAGCTTTACAATGTGAAAGGAAAGAGGAAATAATAGAATGACGCACAATTACACTAATTAAACTGTTTTATTAAGATTATTGACATAGTTTTCAAATCTTTGATATATTTTTTAAAAAAACAAGTCGTTAATAATGTCGGTGGATGAATGAATATTGAAGAATATAAAAAAAAAAAATCTAAGAAATTAAGATTTTGGAACCGGAAAGCCTAGCTTGAAACTACCAACCTATAATTGCTACTAGTACCTGTTATTGACAAACCATTCATGGATTGTTAATCTGATTCTGAAATTATAGTATCGCGTTGTTAGCTGGATAAAGCTTTCACGCATACAAAAAGGATTGGTGAGCTTGAAATAATGGACATGTCTTTTGACTGCAAAACAGATATCGACTTTAAGCTATCGAGTTCAAAGCAATTTTGAAATTTTTACACCCAATTTTTATATTTATTTTGTGCTTCTTTGATTTTTTATTTTATTTTTTCAGGTATATATTTTTTCTTTCCTTTCAAGATTAATGCACCACAGAAGAGTGTAATGTGTAATGATCCAGATTCCAAAATGAATTTTGCATACACCTGAGAGAGTAATTTAGGTAAAAATATCGAACTATTCTAAATAAAGAATAATGAATATATATTATTATCTTATTTAAATAGTCAAAACTATAAAAGGATATGCATAAGATATGTGCTTTTAATATTCTCGCCTTTTAATATTGAAATAGCATATGTGACTTTATATTTACTTGTAATAAAATACTAATAGCATATTGAATCCACCGTAGCACTTTTATATTCATGGCAATAAAATATTAGGTATATACTTACCAAACCTATTTAGGGATAAAAATGTGAGCCCACCATAAAATTGGGCATTGGCGGGGTGGGGTGGAGACATTAATCCGCTTTGGTCCAATCTCTTTAGCCTGCCAACCCAGCGAGCCGGGAATGGGTTGGTCCGTCGCCCTGTTTTTATTTTTTTTAAAAAAATGTATATATGCCTTGTTTTTATTTATAAAAAAAATAACAAAATCACCAAAAAATACTATAGCATTTATATGTAAAAACTATATTGTATCCTACAATTCATGCCCCTAGCATAATAAAAGCATGCATACTTAATAATACATTAACTTCGACGAATCCATAAATGACTTGCAACCACGTAGCACAAACACGTATGGCTGAATATGAAGACTAGATGGAGTAACTTATACCAATTTCTCCTACAAATGGGTTACAATAATTACTTTTATATAAAGAGAATCATTGTTTGTTCTTGATCGAGATATGCAAGGGTTGAGATAATGATACGTAGTTAACTATTTTTGGTGATTTTAATTTTTAACTTCACTCATTGTGCCAAAAATCATTCTTAATAATAGTATTGTTTTTGTTGATAAGAAAAAAGTATTTTAATATTTACTGAGAAACATTAATATTATATATATGCTTTCAAATAGTGGGTCAATACGTGAGTTCATCGACCCACCCATAAGCAGGGTTGACCAAAACAGGCCAACCCACATTGTAATGTTGTAAAAATTGGTTCGAACTGGCCCGTTGGATTGAGACCCGGTGGCTAAACCGAACCGATTATGTGTTTAGATTGAAAATGTAATTGATGAGGTCAAACTCAATCGGATTTTTGGTTGGACCGATCCACTTTGACTGGGGTTCCAATTTTTTTTTTTGGGAAAAAAATTGAATTTTTTTATTTATAAAAATTTGGATTTTAGAGTATAAATAATTTTTCTTACTCAAATTAGTTATATACTTATATATAATAAATACATATATAATTTTAAATTTTTAATATATACCAGATCAAATTGATCCAATTACTGACCCATTATTTCGACAAGATCAATAACCAAACTGAAATTTACAACTATGCCACATTATCATCCCTAAGCCTATTTGATAAATAAAGGTGACAAAAAATTCCTCAAACCTTCTCAGGAAACACCATCAATCAATCCCAATTCACATACGATAGATCAAAAATGTCCTACCAAAGTCTTTTCCCAGCCAAACACTTTGGAGAGATTAAAAGCATGTTTAAATTGCAAGTAAAAAAGGATTTTTTTAAGGGGAAAACAATTATCAAAGGATCAAAAGTCTTGCTTTTACTTTCATTTCGTTTTATTCACTGAATTTGTATTAAAATAAGCAGACAATTTTTATAACTTTTAAAATAATAATTTTATTTTATTTTATGTATTTGAACACATAGTTTTATATTATAATTTATAAAATACTTTTGTAAAATCTAAACAAACATATCTTAAGGTCAGCCCTGTTTAAACTTATAAAAAGTGGTTTTAAACTAACAGTAGATAAATTTTGTTTTGTAGAAAAAAGTAAAAAAGTATAGTTTAAAAAATACATAAAAAAATTGCTTATTTATTAAAACTAGCGTTTTTTTACTAACCTTACAAATGGGCCCTAGAAAGTGGCAGTGGAAGAAATTCAATGGCTTTGACCAACCCAAAATTTAAATTATGAATTAAATGTAAAAGATGACATATTTTATGAGATAAAATAGTTAATATGAGAATGCGATAATTAAATCTTAACGGTATAATTATACACGAAGAATTGAGATTTAATATCGAAAAGTTAGATAACTTTTTAATTGGTCACTTACATTCTATTTGATTATACGAATTCATTAAAAATACAATTTAGATTTAATCATTTTGTTCTTATATAAAATATATTTTTCTCCTATAATATGTCCTTAAAAATAAAAATCTTAACAAATTTAGAGAAAAAAATTAGTAGATCCTTAATTATATATCGTAAGTTTTTTTTTAGTAAATTGTATTCTCAAGAGTTATATAACAAAAAAATGTGATTCTTATTAGTTTGTAAATAATATAATTATATAATATAC